>JAZGTI010004636.1:0-27514 GCA_036877585.1 Botia kubotai
AAATTATTAAACGAAAATAAGCTGGAACAACAAAAACATTGGTTTGTCATATAATTATCATTAAGTCATTAATGATCATTATCTCCATCACTTAATTTACCGCTGTCATGTTTCCTCTTTTCCTCCTCTTCTTGTTTTTTTTCCGCTTTTGGCTGCCAGATGGATAAGTCCTTTTTATTTGTAAAAAAACCTAGTAATAAGTGCTGCTATGCCAGTTTAAAAACCGCGGCTGACGCATCACGAAGAAAAAGCAAGCACATCCAGCGTAACGCGAAAGGGAGCCCTCTAGGGGGGATGCGGATATATTGCTCCATGTTGCGTGTATGTTTTTAATAATGACATTTCAGATTGTTCAAATGGTCAGCTGTCGGGGGCCCCCTCAAAATGCGGGGCCCCAGGCAATTGCCTGTCTTGCCTGCCCTATTGCTACGCCTCTGCATGTATGTAATGTATGTAAGTAAGTGAAAGGCATTAATGCCATGTTAAAAGTTCAACAATGTCTTGTTGTCTTCCTCTAGCCCCAAGTGTGTTGAGATTATGGTAAGAGATTAGCTGTCGCTTGTTGACATTCACACTTACGATAATGTGATATTACGAAACTCATAGCTGTAGTGTGTGTGAGGAAGAAATAGAGATGCGTGTCTGTGAGAAAGACAGAAAGAGTGCTTGGTTCAGTAGCACAGTTGCTACTGACAGATATGTTGGAGGATGTGGTTGAGGCTTTAGATTGAGCTCTCTCTATCTCTCTGTTTTTTTTCTCTCTTTCCCCTCTTGTTTATACCCTGACACACAAAGTCACGAAGCAGCTGAGGCGCCTTTGAGGGAAAGCTCATAGCTTAATATATGTAACATATGGACACATAAAGGCAAATAATCCAAACATGTCACTTCATATAATCTGTTGCAATTGCTTAATTTCATCTCCGTTCTACCCTTTTTTGCTCTCCATTCTGTTTTTCAACACATTAAACACATGCATGGCTGCGCACACACACTGTTGATAACAGCCTACTTGGCCTACCACATCCTAAGACATTTGCAGAATATTCAGTCTGTGATAAACACTTTATCACCATCTCTGATATCATCCGAATTTGTCTTTTATTAGTATCAGAAGAAAACAAGCAAGTTCACCTTCAGTCCACCCAGATCCAAAATATGAAACCTGCAAATTTATATATATATATATATATATATATATACACACACACACACAGTGCTGCTTAAAAAAATTGTAAACCCTTGAGACATGATTAGGTTTTGTGTAAAGAAAAAAAATAGAATAACCTAATCAAATGTACATCCAAAACCCAATTTGTGAAGCAGATTTCCAAACAAACACAAACAAAATATATGTATTTATTATTTATAGTCATTATTTATTGAACAAAAGGGGTTAATCTAACAAAAACTGGAAACTTGACTTGTACAGAAGTATAAAGTCTTTTATTTAGTAGCTTGTGGCACCTCTTTTGCAGCCATTACTTTAACCAAATGTCTTCTGTAACCACTGACTGTCTCTCACATCTGTCTTTGGGGATTTTTGCCCACTCCTTGCAGAACTCAGCCAGCTGAGAGAGGTTGGAAGGACATCTGGCATGTACTGCCCGCTTGAGGTCTAGCCACAACACTTCAATTGGATTGAGATCCAGACTTTGACTAGACCAATCAACAGTGTGAACCTGCTTTCTTTCAAGCCATTCCTTGGTGGATTTGCTTGAATGCTTAGGGTCATTGTCTTGTTGAATCACCTATTTTCGGCCCAGCTTCAGCTCTCTGTCTGATGGCAAGAGATTATCTTCAAGAATTTGTTGATAGGTCTAAGAATTCAAGTTTTCCTGAATAATATGGAGTCGCCCTTGCCCGGAGGCATAAAAGAAGCCCCAGACCTTCACATTTCCACCACCATGCTTCACTGTTCAGAGGAGGTTCTTTTCCTTTACCTTCAGTGTTGGTTTTTCTCCAAACATGGCGGCTTTGATTATGACCAAATAATTCTATTTTGGACTTATCTGTCCAAAGAATTAACTTTCAAAAGGTTTCTTTATGGGAGGGTTGCTATAAAGAAGCCTCTGCTCTCAAAAAAGAACAAAGCTGCCAATTTCAACTTTGTTGAAATGTTGAAATTGGCAGCTTCTTTATAGCAACCCTCCCATAAATGTTATGTCTGTTAAATTTTCATCTGATTGTTGACGCATGTACATTTACCCCAGACGCTGCCAGAGGTCTGCAACTCTCTAGAGGTGATGTTTGGGTGGGCCTTTACTTCATTTATTATTTTTCTGGTGCTTCTTGATGATAGTTTTGATGGGAGTCCACTTCTAGGCAGAGTTGTGGTCATGTTGAATGCCCTCCATTCGTAGATGATATGTCTTACAGTGGATGTATGGAGTTCTCATGGAGATGGTCTTATAGCCTTCCCCAGACTGATGGGCTGTCACCACCTTCTTTTTGATGTCCTCGGATATCTCCTTTCCTATTGGCACTACAGTGGTTTGGTTGGTTTCCTCTCTCTTTTAATCAGTGTTGCCTAACCACTTTCCTAAGGATGTCCAATTTCTAAATTAAGCACCCAAATGTGTTTCACCTGAATTAGTTACCCACTTTACTTTACCACTGCAGCTGGGGCTTCACTTACAATAATTCAATCTTTCATGTAGTTTTTTGGCTACTCAAAAAATTCCGTCCAAACAAACATATGCAATTGATCAACATACATCTGACATTTAATTTATAAAAAGCCGGTGATGATAAAATAAGAAATCATGGTAAAACAACATAAATGTCTGAACAGCTCAAGGGGTTCACAAACTTTCAAGCAGCACTATATATATATATATAGTCTCACTGGGTCTATCAGCGCCGCCCTGGTAACCGACGCGCCGCACCTGCCCCAGCTCATCACAGGCGGACCGGGTACAGATGCGCCACATCACCCCGCGGCTTTAAAAAGCCGCTGCCTCCCGCCCACGGGAGAGCGAAGTCCGGAGGTGATGCCGGTAACATTAATGTTTCTTTCCCTGTTTTGCAGAGCACAGCGAGTGACCGTAAGCCACACTAGGGAGTATGCACGCACGCGCACCCTCCGGGGTTTTGTTTGCACCAGCCGGCCTTGTTGCGTGATTCTTCACCCATGACTATAGATAGATAGATGGATGGATGGATGGATGGATGGATGGATGGATGGATGGATGGATGGATGGATGGATGGATGGATGGATGGATGGATGGATGGATGGATGGATGGATGGATGGATGGATGGATGGATGGATGGATGGATGGATGGATGGATGGATGGATGGATGGATGGATGGATAGATAGATAGATAGATAGATAGACAGTGCAGTGCTTATTTTCAAGCAATGCGTTTAATGGTAAAATTATTAGTTATTTAGCATGTAATATGAATAAAATATATACATGACACAATGTCCATAATTAATGTGGTGAACTACAACTGGTTACTCTGCTAGGACACCAGTGAAAATTTTATGTAAAGGGACTTTAGTTGACATTCAAAAGTCACCTTAAAATTGGAACAGCACTAATTGGTTTTAAAACAGCTTTAGCGTTATATGTTTGCAGATGAGATGACACTAATTGTGATATTTTTAAGTTTATTTTAAGTACTGAAATTGTTTCAGGGTTAGGTAAACAAAAACAGCTACTTGCTAGTTCTTGAAGTTAACCCTCTCTTTACTTGTGAGTACTCTCTTTACCTTTTTGTATGTAATTTTGTTCTGTGCACACACAGTTCAGTAATTTACAGGAGTGAAAACCGCGTTCTACAACCAAAGAAACATGATTTCTAACATGATTGAAACAGGATTTATTTTCATTTGGCATCTGCTGTTTTTGACTAACTAATATTAACGGTCAAAGACTCATTATGTCAGTCAGTCACTGTATTTTGTTTATGCTCGAAAGGTGGCTTCGCAGAGTGCTGCTGTGATGTTATATGTCCACTTAATGTAAGTGTCTTTGGGATAGTTATCTAGTCTTCATCTCTATTCTTTTTCTATCAGCAAATACTGATATTTGGGTCTTATTCCCAATTAACAGCATTTGGATTTATTTAGGTTTGTTTTGGCCTTGCTCTTGTTTACTGTTTGTTTTCTATCAAGATCTGGCAACACTGTCGCTTTAGACTTTTGGCCGCAGTGTTGTTAAGATCTACTAGCTCTGTGTCAAAATGTGCGTGATACAGAATACAGACAGAGACTTCTGATGTGTTTAAATGCAGTTGTCACTTCTAAAACTTTGGCGTGTGTACGTGGTATAAGCGTTAGACCTCTGGATTTAAAATTAGTCTGACAGAAAAACAACTTTCAATCTGTTGTGAGGTAAAATGTTTTAGGCATTGTAAATGGAATAGAATTCATGTTTAAATGTGTTCAATTTACTGTCTGTGGAAGCACATGGCTTTTGGTTGTTTACATTGGCCATGTGCTCTCCGACCCTGCTCCTTGTTAATCCCGTTGTTCAGTTAATTCCCTTCACCTGCCTTTCCTCATTACCCACCTTAGTTCCTTCCCTATTTAATGCCCTTGTGTGTGCTGTTTTGTGCCGGTTGTTAAATGTTTCTTGTGTTCTGGTTATGTTTTGGTTTAGTTCTTTGATTGTCCCCCTTGAGGTAGTTTTATTTAATAGTCCTTTTCTGTTACAAGCTGTCTGCGTATGGGTTCTCTCTTCGTTATCTTACGTAACAGGTGAAGAGTAACTAGGCATTAAAAATTGGTAATAAAGCCCATATTTCTAATAAATATTTTTGGAACAACTTGTACATGTACTTCATTACATAGGAAAATGAAGGTAAATCTTTAAAGCACCGGTGGCGTCAACCAGTTTCCTCAAACTGCCAGACATGGAATGCTCTTTTTTGAAGGAAGCCGTTTTCTGAAGTAAGCCGTTTTGGATATTGATGAGAACCTTTTGCAGCTGATGCCTGTACTATGGACACTGGAAATGTGAAATCCTATTTACTATCGTCTATTTAGACACTGTTTTCATCATGACTCCAGTGATACTACAAGTTCTATAGACAATTTTCAGTGCCTAGTTCCTTTTCACTCACCCTGTATATACATTCTCATACCCCTAAAAATATCAATACAAAATTATGATATTGCATTACAATCTTCAGATCAATTATCCATTTTCTGTGTATCTATTAACAGAATAAAAAACTATTGTGTTCTTTGAAGCACAAGGACAAAGAAAGCAGAACTTTTAAAAGCATTGTGTACAGCATCAGGCTATAAAACGTTGTAAACTTTCTTTCACTGTAGGGTAAAGTCTAGTCTACCCACTATATTTTTCCATGCTTTGAGGTCCCAGGGCTCTGAGAGAACTCCTCTGATAGGTCTTTAATCTGCTGGCTGGTTGTCTGTGATCTCTCAGAGAAGGCTGGGTTATCTGTTTAATATCTAAGAGCTGGTGTGGTGGTAAGCAGCCATCAGCTTGATGTGTGGTCTGCAGGATGTCATCTATTTAACCACCTGAAAGAACCATGGCAACACAAAAGCAACAGGGCCTCAAAAACACATGAATGAAATAGATATGATGGACAGTGTCATCAGCTGATGAATAGTAAAAACATAGACCTGCTGAAGTGTTGCCTAATTTGTTCCCAGCCAACAGGGAATGCCCTTAGAAAATTATCTCAGTTATCTAAAAGGTTTCTTGCAGTAACATCAGCAGAACTTTTTTGACCCCTGCCACACATGGTTTCTACTGCACCAAAGCCTTAATCTGTTACAGCACTTAAATGGTTGTGTGCACAGGGCATTTGTTGTTAAGAGGTCAGGTGACATGTGCGTGCGAATAGTGTGTGTGTGAGTGCCCTTTGTGCCTTTAGCTGGTGAGTTACAGTACTTTGTGCTATAGTGCAAATAATATCTGCATTCTGAAAGGGGTTCATAGCCTACACACACACAAAAAAACATGTCTTAAGATGTAATGAACCCTAAGGCTATTAAAAGGAAAGTTTTTTATAGTATAATATAAATATATATATATATATAATATATATTTATGAATACATTTATCAACAAAATACATTTATAAATTTTAATGTATGCTTTTATCCAATGTAAACCAAAAACATACTCTACGCAGGTACCTGGACACACATGCCGTGTATGGTCCTGTGTAAGTGTATGGTCCCATACACTGAAAACCTTATCATTAATCAAAACGTTAAGTTCACTTAGATTGGCATTCATGTAGAATGATCTTAAGTTAACTTAACTAGTCTACATTTAAGTGGTTTACAATTACAGTACTGCCTCCACACACTAATATTAATTGGACTGCCTCAGATTCAAAAAGGATTTTTTTAAAGCAAATCATGACTGACTCTGTCTCTCCACAGAAATACTTTTTAAACTTCATAAAGTCTTTAGCTCTGACCTAAATGCGGCAAATCCTTAGAATACAAGACAGAATCTAGACACAAGGGCTTATGGGTATTTCTCATATTAAGTTATGAACACTTAAAAAGTGAAGTATAAGAACAAATATATTTGAGTTATTATATGACCCTCAAAACTTGACATTTCAAGTAATGGGCCAATTAAATACACAAGTTTTGGCAGATCCAATCATTAAATTACATTGAGGAAACGTCTGAGTTTGAGTATAGTCAACTCATTAGGGTTTCATACATACAGTTCATACGAGTACATACAGCAAGCATTCTCCCGTTACTGTGTACGAAAACAAAAGTTGCCATAACATATCTGTAAATAAAACTATGATGCTCATTTATACTTCACCGAAATGTGAAAACACCATCACATAGGCTTACTGCTTTGAACATGTTTGGAATTAGGGGGTTTGGGGGAGTGGAATAGTAATTTTCTCTATGAAAAGAAGATCTCCACAGGGGAGGGGGAATTTCTGCACAGTATGCAGTATGTTTCTCTGGGCTGAAACATGAGACTTTTGGAAATAAATTAACTTTATGATTGGGCTGGTCCTACAGGTTAATGTTAGCAGGTTAAATAACGTTTAAATAAAGCACGCCATAACACTTAGGAACAGTAAAGCACATGACAGCATTTACATACAGAAAGCAATCATATCTTGAAGCACAAATCTTGAAGAATTGTCTTGAAGAATGGCGTGCATTTGCATAGCAGTAACCACCTAATGCACTGTAGGACATTAAATTGATTGTCTTACCCACCCACTTGATTCCAAGGTCGACTTTGCAATAAGCCTGACAAACTTACTAATATGCATGTGAGAACATCCAAGTGATAGGGTTGAACCATCACTTGCTTAATCATGCCCTTAATCATGCCACACTTCTATATTTTGTTATGCCTGTTCTAGGTCAAGGACATTCATAACGGTAAAACAATGATTCATACCAGAATAGTATAAATGTCAAACTGCACCATCTTAATTCAATGGCTTCACTGAACTTCAAGAAAAACCTGAAACTGCAATGCTGCAAAGCTAGCATAGACCTTGAGTTTCTTAATGTATTTTATGGAAAGCTCAGTTTTTTTAAGGTTGAAAGTTTGAAATCCACAACAGATGTCAGCTTTTGTGGGAATTAAATGATCATTTGTTGTGGCTTTGCTTCTGAAGTTTGTGTTAATTGCATCATAATCCATAGTTTGGCTTTGGACACAAAGATGTCATGCATTTCAATTGGCTAAAAAAGCCAATGAAATCAAAGGCAATGGCACCCATGAAATCAACATGCCACATAAGCACAGGGCTGTCTATTCCTGCACACAGCGGTTTGAAGCCTTTAACTGTGTGTGTCAAAACATTTCCTGAAAGAAAGTATCAATTTTCTAAATAAAATTTACACATATTGAAATACATCTGTGCTGTTCCATTCAAACTTTGCATTTAGTTAAGAAGCATTTACAGCTGCAGGTCTGAATCATCTACAAGATTTGCAAAAACACAAAGGCTTTCATAATTTGCAAATCACTGTTTACAAATTGCAATAAGTTTAAGTTTGTGCTTTCAGCTGTCAAAAATGGTGCCAATGCCGTAATGCTTGAGTTGTGTGACGTGCCATTTTCTAATAATAATTGTTAGTGTTCTCTAATAGCGGCCTGTCAACAGCCCTTTCTGCCTAAGAAACTTAATAAATGTGTCTATGGTGGCTCAATGGGATTAAATCATATGGTTTATGCTTATGTGCTGCAGGACAAGTTGAAGTAATCCAAGAGGTCAAGACAGATTTTAATTGAATATGAATAACAGATGCAGACCTACTTCTGGATAAAACATGTAAACCTAACCAAATAGGACTGGTTCCCTTTCTGTCGGTCACTCGAATAACAGATGCAGACCTACTTCTGGATAAAACATGTAAACCTAACCAAATAGGACTGGTTCCCTTTCTGTCGGTCACTCGATGTTGTGTCGATGACGACACTAGGGGTATGTTCTTGGGAGTTCACGGGTGCAGCGGCAGCAGCACCCTCTCCTCAGATAGGGGCCTTCTCAGTAGTTTTCCATATGTGTACTCCTGTCCAGTATGTCCATATGTTGTATTTACCACATGGCACCTATTATTATAGGATGTGGTGTCCGTAGTGTTCCCCTCATCAGCAGAACGGGGAAACGTTGTCCCAGCTTTGCCCAGCGGCTGGCCACCACTCAAGTTTTGTTTGGTAAGTTCTCACTCCCACCTGTGACGGGAGCCGCCTTACTCGCGAGCTGTAAGGTTGCGACACAGCGCAAGCACTCGTTACAAGGCACACTGCAGCTTGCCTGCGTCAGCTCTGCTTAGCTTGTAGCACAGTTCAGCTCCTGTGACGCTTCGTATAGGGACCCCTATTGTCGTCATTGACACAACATCGAGTAACTGACAGAAAGGGAACTTCTCGGTTATGTATGTCACCCTTGTTCCATGATTAAGGGAACAAGACGTTGTGTCCCTCATGCCACAGTACTGAACTGCACTGCTGGGGGTCGTGACCGTCTGCGACTCCTTAGCACAATATATGAGTTAGTGTTGCACGCCAGCACGCTTATATACCTGGATGTTCGGGGCAGCGACTGGCATGCAAATTCCACTCGCCAATCTTCATAGGCTTTTTATATAAAAGATCAGAGGCAACTGAGCTCCCAAGAATGAACCCCTAGTGTCATCATGGACACAACATCTCGTTCCCTCTATCAGGGAACAAGGGTTACATACATAACTGAGACGATTTTGGAAACGACTGATTTATGAATGTATGTAAATGTAGATTTCCTTACAACTTCACACAAGGCAGATCAGTTATGGAATTAAGTTGTTTGTTTCATTTTTACTAAATGAAAATCTGAAATAAATAATATCACAATATGTTGAAGTGGAAGCAACATATTCAAATTATTAAGCGGTCTAATAATATAAATATCAGCCCACCGTACAGATACCCTTTCAAACATAAGTGGAAGTGGATGTAATCTCTATGTGCTGGAATATTTCCCTGTCTGTAAGTAATAAGTACTGATTTTTTCACAGACATAACTAAATATAATAATATATAATAATAAAGCAGAAAACAGCTTTGCTCATGAATATCTAGTTTAAACAATTTGATGCCAGTAACTTAAAATCCTGTGATACGGCAAATCCAGTGATTAGTCCTTTACATAAAGTGCTCGTTGTATCATGCGAATATCTTATGAAGACAATTTTATTCACAGGCAGAGTGGAGCACCCCAGAAGTAAAGTCAGCCAATTGGGAAGGGAAGATTGTCAGCTCTTCTCGTTTTTGGAGACTGTGGGTGGCCTGGGACACACCCTCTGAGGCTAAGACTATAACAATTAACACAAGATCTACAGTGCCCTCCACATTTATTGGCACCCCTTGGTTAAGATGTGTTCTTAGCCTTTTAATAAATTCTCTTTTTTTAAAAACAATATAGAACCACAATGCAAAAAAAATCCAACCTTTAATACATTTATTTAGTGAAAAACATTAAGACACATTTAAGAAATATTTTTGTTTCATGAATTCATGTCTGCCACAATTATCGGCACCCCTGATGTTAATACTTCGTACAACCCCCTTTTGCCAACAAGACAGCACTTAATCTCCTCCTATAACATTTTACAAGATTGTTGAATACAGAGAGAGGGATCTTTGACCATTCCTCTTTGCACAATCTTTCTAGATCATCCAGATTCTTGGGTCCTCTCTTATGTACTCTGCTCTTCAGCTCACCCCACAGGTTTTCAATTGGGTTGAGGTCTGGGAACTGAAATGGCCAGCTTGATTTTGTGTCTGCTAAATCATTTTTGTGTAGATTTTGCCACATGTTTTGGGTCATTATCCTGCTAAAAGGCCCAATGATGACCCATCTTCAGCTTTCTGGTAGAGGCCATCAGGTTTTGATTTAAAATGTCCTGGCATTTCAAAGAGTTAATAATGCCATGCACCCTAACAAGGTTCCCAGGGCCTTTGGAAGAGAAACAGGCCCACAGCATCACAGATCCTTCATCATACTTTACAGTGGGCAAGAGGTGCTTTTCCGCATACTCATCTTTTGTTTTATGCCAGACCCACTTAGAGTGTTTTTTGCCAAAATCTCAATCTTAGTTCCATCTGACCAAAGCACATGGTCCCAGTACCGCTTAGCAAACTCCAGACGTTTACGTTTGTGATTGTTGGTGAGAAAAGGCTTTTTCCTTGCATGCCTCCCAAACAGCTTGTTGGCATGTAGATAGCGTCTGATGGTGGTTATGGAGACTTTGTGACCCCAAGAAGCCACTCTTTGATGCATTTCCCTAACAGTGAGCTTTGGAGATTTTTTTACTTCTCTTACCATCCTCCTCACTGTGCGTGGTGGCAAGATAAACTTGGGTCCTCGTCCAGCCTTGTTTGTCACTATTCCAGTTGCTTTAAACTTCTTTATGATTCCTCTGACTGTAGATATGGGCAAGTTTAGGGTGTTTAAGTTTAGGGGTGGCTATTTTCTTGTAGCCATTGCCTGACTATTGAAGTCACATCATATTTATACCACAGGGAAACAGAATTACTTATTAAAAGTTCTTTAAAAACAAAGGAAAAATTACAAAAATGCTTTAATAATTTTTTTATAGGAATTGTTAGGGGTGCCAATAATTGTGGAACAGGTGATTTTATAAAAAAACAAAAAAAATTTTAGTCATGGATTTTATATATATTTTTTAATTCACTTAAAGGTTAGATATATCTAAAATTTTCAGTTTGAGATTATGCTTCTGCAATAAAAATTAATTTTTTTTTAACACATCTTAACCAGGGGTGCCAATATTTGTGAAGGGTGCTGTAGATTCTCTTTTCAGATCGCAATCTAATTACGGTAATGCCATGCCAGCAGAGGGAGCCATCGTGGTGCTACACACCAGCCCGGGTGCTAAACCGCTAAAGTCCCACTTGATGCGGATGACACGCTTGTGTTGAATTGAAGTGCATTAAGTAATTAGGCTGAATATTTCAAACACTAAATTAAAAACGGGATAAAAAGAGAGGATGAGGAACAGGGAGTGACAGAGTTTATATATAAAGAAAATCTGTTTTTTATGGGCAAAAGTGCTTTTTTAATCAAAATAAATGCTGTGACAGCAAACATCTAAATAAATGAGGGAACAACTAAACTGCAGAGCTATCCACTAATCATATAACTTATCTCAATTCTGGAATAGAGTATGTGACCCATACGGATATCTTTGCTTAGTGTCACTCAGTTCTGGACACAATAGTCATAAGAATAATTGCAGTGTGTGCCCGTGTATTTTGTTCCACAGATTTGAGACAAAGTAAACTGCATATAAACTCTTTAAAAATCTCCAAATGTGAGATGTTCTAGAGCAATGCATGTACAGAATTAAAAAGACAGGTGGATGGATACCCAGCAGGAAGCCGTGAAGACAGCATCAGAAACAGCCTTCAGCATCAGAAACAGAAAACTACAGAACAACATAAACATGACAGACATCTTTGGTGTTATCTGTCATTGGCTAGTGATGTTTTAGAGAATCTAGAAAGATCTCCATTAGATCAGTACTGTCCTACAGTAGGATTTATGCTTGTGTGTATATTGTGCGTGTCACGGTTTACACAGGAAAGAACCCAATCGCAGACAGCGTTTGACACAACACCAAACTTTATTCAGAAAATTAAACAAGACACAAAACTTCACACCCGACACAGGCTCCGTAAAACATAACTAAATGTAACCCTCCGCAAGGGGGCCAAAACGAGGAACACAAAAGGCGATATTAATCAGAGAATGTTAATAAATGAACATAACATAAGTCAAAGATGGGGAACTGGGGTAAACAATAAATATATACATATCACATGTAAGACAAACACACAAATAAACTACAAGTAGGGAACATGAAAGACTCCAGACCTCTGGAACAACGGATGCGACTAGGGAACGGGCCAGACAGGGAATGCTCCGCAACGCAGAGCACAGGCACAAACGCGATCAAAGACTTAATTAAGACAGACAGAGCACGGAGAACGAGTCAAGAAGACAAGACAAAGACAAACGAACCAGCAAAGGACAGCCGACATGAGGGCAATAAATACAAATGAGAAACAATGACAAACAGGTGCGCGATATAAACAAGGGAACGAGGAAACAAGGAGGCGGGGTGATGATGCAAGACCGGAGAGCACATGGCAGATGTAAATACAGTGGAGCCATGTGCTTCCACACATAACGCACACCCAGAGCGCAAGTCTAGACTAACTAACCGGGAACTGGTTGTCAGAGACGAGTCAGAGTCTAAACCCTGCGCTCTGACATATAACATAGACTGTGTCAGGATCCTGGCAAAACGCAATCTCTAAGACTTAACAGGAAGCCAGGTTCCTGACAGTGTAGGTATCTGCATGAACAGCACAAACTATATGGTTTAATTTATTTGTCATGACAGTGTTTAGGCTTCTAAGACAGCCAGTGACCTGTTTTCCTGTGTGCGGTTGAAAAAGATTCTCACAGCAGACAGCCACTTAGCTATTTACAGAACTCCTATACTTGCATACTGTATGTGCACCAAGGCCAGCAAAATCTGTGCACATGCAAGTCATGATCACACCATCCTACACACTGCCATGAAATCTCAGATAGGATATGGATGTTTTTTCTTTTCCAAACATGATAGTATTATATAAGTAGTTGTGTAGTTATGTAATGCTAATTATAGTTTACTCTGACACTAAGAGTAAAATCAGTTTTGCAATATAAAAACTGAAAATCACTGCCGGAGGAGAGGACGATTTGGAGATTAAATGGTTAAGGGAAACGCCTCGTAATTAAATCTAAAAGCTGTTCTTATTTTTGAGTCAAGAGACAGGTTAAAACAGGGGTGCAGGAGAACGAAGGTGCCTGGGAGCACGCTGAGAAAGAGACAAATCCGGGAGAAATCCTGGCTAATTTAATTCTTGAATGCTGAAAAGCCCTCAAGCTTGTTTTGTTTGATGCACTGTCTATGTGAATCTCTAAATAAACAGATTAGAATATTGCTCAGCCGCTCTTAGACCTTGTTTTTCCTTCCTTTTAACATCCTTTTAACAAACGTGCAGGGTGCGTTACCAGACAATATTTTGTCCGGGAATAGCAGTATAGAAGAGAGTAATAGTAATGCTTTGCTTAGCAAGCACCACTAATAAATGGCTACGGTATGGTGACTTGATACACATGAGTCCATTTCATCCACTGTATGGTATTGTGAATGGTGTAAAGTATTGTAAATGTAAACGTGACACATTTGACAAATAGCCCAGAATAGATGGTGTTGACCACACATATGCAAGATCAGCACTGCTAACAAAGGCATATTCAGGGCTAAGTGTTAATACCACCTACAACCGCAGATTGACACAATGTAACAGCTGATAGCAGCAGAAGCTGACAAACACGTGTCCATGGCTGGAGGCACAAGAGTAACGGATTCACAACTCTTCCACACACAAACGTTTACTGTTCACCATCAGGAACCTTCTTTCTGCCCTCAAACTGTTTTATTAACAGTTTCATTACAGAAGACATTAAGGATGTATACAATGCAAAAGTATTCATACCCCTTGAACTTTTCCACATTTTGTCACATTACAACCACAAACTTAAATGTATTTTGAGATATTATGTAATAGACCAATACAAAGTAGCACATAATTGTGAAGTGGAACGAAAATGATACATGGTTTTCAAAATTTTAAGCAAATAAAAACCTGAAAAGTGTGGTGTGCATTTCACTGTCTACAACTCTTCCATACCTACCTATGAGATATTTCTTCAACGCTTCAGAGAAGTGTTCGAACATCCCGCTGGAGGTAAGAGTGCTGGAGAAGAATTAATGTGTATCACTCAGGGCAAAATGACCGCTGCTGAATACGCTCTTGCATTTAGAACATTAGTGGCTCAAACTAACTGGGTAGAGGACACTTTAAATTGATTTTTCGGCAGGGCTTAAATTCTGAGCTGCAGGCAGAACTAGCATGTAAGGACGAGGGAAAGGATCTTGGACAATTTATTGAACTGGCCATTCAGCTTGATAATCTATTACGATCCCGCAAATATAATCTTAGACCTTCCTTGTCAATGAATCATTAGTGGAACACATTGAACAGGTCAGAACAGTGCTTAAACGTTTATTAGATCACCAATTGTATGTCAAGTTGGAGGTGAGTTTCACAAAACCGGTACCTCATTTCTTGGATACATAATCAGTCACGAGGGGGTAGCCATGGATGAAAGGAAGGTCGAAGCAGTAACCAATCCGGTACAACCCGGTACCGTAAAGGAACTTCAGAGGTTTGTAGGCTTCGCTTACTTCTATCGCTGATTCATCCGGGGATTTAGCTCAGTTGCATCACCTTTAACTGCTCTCACAAAACAGGGTAAGGGTAAACTTAATTGGTCCCTCCAAGCAGAGATGGCATTTGGTGAACTTAAGAAATGTTTCACGTCAGCTCCCATCTTAAAACACCCCAATCCCGAATTACAGTTTGTAGTTGAAGTAGATGCCTCCAACACTGGAGTAGGGGCTGTCCTATCCCAACGGCAGGAAGAAACCCCCAAGCTTTACCCGTGTGCATACTTCTCAAGGAAATTATCATCAGCCAAACGATACTATGATGTTGGTAACCGAGAGTTGCTAGCCATAAAACTAGCGTTAGATGAGTGGAGGCACTGGCTAGAGGGAGCTAAACACCCTTTCCTAACTAAATCCCAGACAGGCTCGTTGGGCCCTTTTCTTCACACGCTTTCAGTTCACTGTAACATATTGTCCCGGTACGAAGAATGTTAAGGCAGACTCTCTTTCTCATCAGGTGGAGGAAGTTCCCAAAGAAATCCCAGAAGAGCCCATCATTCCCAACCGTTATTAGCACCTGCATTTTGGGACATCTCCACTGAGATCAATCAGATCAATAAGCAAATTCCCCCTCCCTCAAATTGCCCACCCAATGCAACATTTGTCCCTGAGACTCTCCGGAAAAGACTCTTGTCCTTGATCCACAATGCCCAATCTACCCAATGCCGGTCACCCAGGTATCAACGCCACTGTTGACCTTCTTCGGAATCGCTTCCCTAGTTCAGGACACCATCACATACATCAGACAGTGTACCAAAAATGGACAGTTCCAAAATGCCTAAACAATGCCCCGCTGGACTACTACAAACACTACCCACCCCCCACCAACCCTGGTAACATATAGCTATTGATTTCATCACCGACTTACCTCCATCACAGGGCTACACTACAATCCTGACCATAATCGATCGATTTTCTAAGGCCTGTAGACTTATAACCCTACCAAAATTACCCACTTCCATGGAAACTGCAGAACTGTTATGCAATTAGGTATTCAGGTTTTATGGGTTACCTGAGTACATCGTCTCTGATAGAGGGCCACAATTCACATCTAGAGTCTGGTCAGCTTTTTTTTAAGGGTTTAGGTATTAATATCAGCCTCACGTCAGGATATCACCCGCAGTCAAATGGCCAGACTGGGCGTCTGAACCAGGAAAAAAGGTTTTTGAGATCCTACTGCCAAACTAACCAAATCAAAATGACTGGAGCAGGTAGTTTTTGGACAGAATATGCTCAGAATTCCCTCATTAAACCCGCCACTGGAATCACTCCCTTTAAATGCATTCTGGGTTTCCAATCTTCGTTATTCGCCTGGTCTGGCGAGCCAACAGAACTCCCCACTGTCACTGAATGGCTGCAGAGAAGCGAGGAGACCTGGGATAGAGCTCACAACCATCTCCTACACACAATCAGGAGACAGACCGAACAAGGCAATTCACGTCGTCGAACCGGTCCCAGCTATGCTCCAGGTCAATGGGTATGGTTGTCCACAAAGGATTTAAGACTCAAAATACCCTGTAGAAAACTTAGTCCAAGGTACGTAGGTCCATTTCAGATCTTAAGAAAAATCACTCCTGTATCTTTTAGACTTAAATTACCCTCTAATTACCGAATCTCTCCTACTTTCCACATGTCTCTACTCAAACTGGCTGCCGCTCCGGAGAGAGAGGCTGAGGAAGCACCCGAGGAACGGACCATTGTGGTAGACGGCGAGGAGGCCTATCGTGTCAGGGAACTCCTGGACTCTAGACGTCGGGGTGGTGCAGTCCAGTACCTAGTCGATTGGGAGGGGTACGGCCCAGAGGAACAGTCATGGGTTAACACAGGTGATATCCTGGACCCATGTTTGACTGAGGAATTTCACCGGACTCATCCGGGTAAGCCGGCCCCTCGACCTCATGGTAGACCCCAACGTCGCCGGCCTCTTCGCGTCAGGAGCCGCTCGCTGGGGGGCGGCGGCTCTGTTACGGTGGAGGCTCCAGCACCCTCTCCATCGCCGCAGCAGAGGGAGCCGTCACCAAAATACTGAAAACCTATCCTGAACTACACTTCCCCTCATCCTCATCTGATTACTTCCTGCCGTCTCACCTGACAACCATTACCCTTACCATATTTAAGCTGGACTCATTCTCATATTCATTGCGATGTCTTGTTAACCCCGGTTGCATTTCTGAGCGTTTATTCTTATTGTTATTCTGTGTACCGTTTTGGATTGTTTGCCTGATTTTTGATTGTTCTCTGCCTGCCTTTTTGACCCCTGCCTGATTAACGTATTTCGACTGTTTTCTGCCTGCCCTGATCTTTGCCTGTTTAACGTTTTTGATTATCTGCTGCCTTTGTGATTTTGCTGTTTACTGACTACCCCATTAAAACTGCTGCAGATGGATCCTAACGCTTCTGAGCCTTCGTTACATAAAAGCACTTTATTTCTTAATGTTATGGGAAGTTTTCTCAGATTTAGCTTACTTCTGGAGATAATTTTTTCCTCTATGTATATAGCTAAGTATATCCAATTTACACACACACACAACTGTTGACAGAATCCATTCTCTCCATCTGATGATTTAGATGCTTCTAAACCTCACACATGGTCTGAGCTTCTCTCACCATGTCTTTCTTCTTTCTGGATGTTTGTTTATCTTCTCTGCTGAACTGCAGCAGGCCCCTGACTGCGATGCTGAAACAAAAGCTTTCTGCAGTGACTAAGCTTGGATTAGTAGGGATTTGTTAGCCAAAGAACAACACCCAAATGTTTGAAAGCGTGAGTGCACTACACTGCAGTTTGAGTGTATGTGTTTTTCTGCACAAGTGTATGTGAGTGTGAAGGGTACACTTTATGTTGACCTGAGGAGGAACAGGCTGTCATAATACTAGCAGAGGAAGATTCTTAGGAGACAACTGAGCAGGAGAAGTGTGCTAATAATGAGTTAACTTACACGACAAACTGCAGCGAGAGAATATTCTGGTAAAAATTCAGTAACAGTAAAAATTCCCTATCCCTGCAGGGGAGTGCAGGCTTGCTAAAGAGCTTATCTGACACTACAGTCAAAAAAACACAAGTTTTCACAAAATGGATCCCCTACTGTATACATTGTCAACAGCAATTACCATCTTAGTACATGGAAATAATGAAACAAAATAAGAGAAATGTCATATTTAGAAGTTAGCTAGCTCTTTATTGTTATGAAACACAGAGCTGGTGAGTTTGTAACACACAAACACATCCACACAAAGACACTAACTTAACACAAGTCATTTTGTGTGTATAAATCTGCACAGGTATTAAGGTAATTAATGGTAATGATTTATTTGTTCCAAATCCTATTGGCCTGGTTCACTGTCTGCTGTACTTGCTTGCTTATTTCTAAGGCAGACAACCAGTATGGGAGCTCATATAGTAAGTTACTGATTTAAAGTGCACATTGCAAAAGCTTCTGCAAAATAACATTCTAACAATTGTCAGGGATATTTTGAGATATATTACATACAAGCAAATGTTGTCTTCTGGATAAAAATGTACAAGGCTAACTAGGGTTTGGAAAGATCTAGTATGTTTACAATAATCATAAAACCTAAGCTTGGCTGTTCATGTGCATAAACCTAAACACACCTTAACCCTGCAATGTGCTAACTGAAGCTTACATTTACATGTATGCATTTGGCAGACGCTTTTATCCAAAGTGACTTACAGTTCATTCAAGTTATACATTTTGTCAGTACATGTGTTCCCTGGCTATCGAACCTACGACCATTGCATTGCTAGGGCAATGCTCTACCAACTGATCTACAGGAACACTTATTACTTGTTTCAGAAATACAGTGGGAGGGGTTTATCAGGTGTTCTTTTGACGTAAAACAGGTGAATTTAGGTGAAGAAATGTCAAGCTAAATTAACTACAGCAATTTGATTATAAGAAAGCATTTCCAAGCTTTTACATTATACCAGGCTAGATTTTTAAACTTTCTAAAGACTGGTATTTGCAGAACTCACTACCACAATTTTGAAGTCGTCCTGACAGCTTTTTATCAACTGGAAAAAAGATTCTATCACTTTGAAAAGTAATAGAGCACTTCTCCCTAGTAAGTTGCATTGTGTGAGGTATGTTTTCATGTCAATAAACAGTGCGGAACAAGATACAAGACCCAAGTTTAATACTTATTTTGCTCTATTTCTTAATAATAATCATAATTGTGATTTTTGTAAACACCATTAACAAGTGATCATTCAGTGTCTCAGGATTTAATTTGATGGTGAATATTGTTTTGAGATGCAATACATTCAGTGCTCAACATGAGTTTTGGACTGTATTCCACTGACAACAATCCCAATATGTGTACAGTGTACAACATTATTTTTTGCTGCCTTAAGTTTTGAAGTTTAATCAAATTGGCTGTACAAGTCATTTCAGCTTACAAATTTAAATTTTGACTGGTGTTGAGTTACTGGTGATGTAACTTACAGAAACGTTCAAATTGCATAATTTATTTGGATGAATAATGGCTAATGTAAAAACATACTGTAACACTTTATTTTTACAGTGTAGGTTTATAGCATGCACTGTTCTAGAGTAAATTCTGTCTCCTCAACAAACCCAACTGAGTTTGTGACCCAGTACGAGCACACGACAGCCATTAAATACCAAGACAGTATCAGAACTCACACAAGTTGCATGACTCTGAAGCCACACTTCACAGTGAGGCTAACTGACATACACAGAGAACAAATCATTAAAAGTACAGTATTCGGTCTTACTCTGCAAAAGCCCTGTCCTGCTGAAGTGAAAAACTTTAGATGGCTCTTCATATTACACCCTCAGCCCCCACCCTCCCATCTTACCAACACATATACACTTAAACCAATCATTAAAGTGCCACTGTGCCTTGTAAACAATAATTATGTCTGGCCTAAAAACTTGAGGCAGACACACTGACTCCAAACACCCCACTATTTGCCTTTTTCCAAGTTGGGGTATGTAAAATACAACCACAATTATTGACGTAAACATGTGAAATGCACTACATGCTTGGAACTGGCAGACACAAATAGTTTTTTGCATTTTCTGGGGAAATTGTGTGTGGTTTTGCCAGGGTGTTAGGTTAGAGTGAGTAAAATGTACTTACTTGCAAAGTTACTTATAGTCAGTAGAATGCCTGTTGAGGGACCATCAAAAAAACTGTTAGCAGATATTAAGCAGATAGTCCACTAATACTCTAAGGACTAGTAGTTGACAAATACCTGCAGTTACTTACAGTTAAAATATAATTACTTATAGTTAGTCAAATCTCTAAAGTGGACTATCAAAATAAAGTGTGGTTACACTTTATTTTAAGGTTTCTATGTTACAGTGTAATTTTGCATTTAAGTACTTATAATGTCAGCTAAGAATGTGTACTTACTATAAGGTTAGGGTTGCATGTAATTATGTATTATTAACTATTCTATAGTAAGTACATGTAACATGTGGAACAAAGGCTAAAATAAAGTGTTACCAGATTTGTACATGTCATGATGTCAGGCTCTCTTCAGGCTGTGTTAACAGAAAGAACAAAAATATCTGATTAAGACCTTTGATCAGGGGAATTAGAGGAACACTGCAGCTACTGCACACACAGCAGAAGAAAGGATGAGGGGTGCTGGGACACACTCATACTGTTTGGAGTATGAGTTTCACAAGGATTGTGAAATTTCACAAGGATTGTGATGGTGTCATGGTGTCATCTGCGAACTTGATTATGGTATTGGAGCAGGAATAAACAGGAATGCAATCATAAGTGAATAGGGAGTACAGAAGAGGGCTCAGCATGCAGCCCTGTGGCATGCCGGTGTTTAGGGTTATGAAGAGAGGTTATCTAACTAAACAGACTGGGACCTGTTGGTCAGAAAGTCCAATTGCAGAGGGATGTGCTGATTCCAAGCTGGCTGATCTTGGAGATCAGCTTTAAGGGAATTACAGTTTTGAATGCAGAACTGAAGTCTAGGAACAACATTCTGACATGTGTATTATGACTACCCAACTGGGTTAGGGCAGATAATAATAATGTTTATCTATCTATTAAGAGTTTGTGGGCAGCAAACACACTCCAGTGCTAGCATGATGTTAACATGATGTTAGCATGACTTAGCATGATAGATATACTAAAATGTGGCTTATTCATGATGTTAGGAGGTTGATAACTTGTTAACTGGGTAAAACCAATAGACAGATGTGTGTGTGAATCAAAAGAGCCAAATTCCATGTCTCTATGATGTTCTGGTGCTGAGATATAGGTAATTCATATTGGTTGCTAGGGTGCTCTAAATGGTTTCTAGGGCAGGGTTGGACAGTTTCCATGTCTCTATGATGTTCTGATGCCTCTCACCTTTTTAAATGGAAGTCAATGGGGTGGTTATAGTAACTGGTTGCTAGGGTGTAGCTAGACAGTTAACAGAGGAAACATAAATACTTGCATTTCTGAAGGATTTAATTGTAGTTGTGAAATAGGCAAGTATTCATACAGAGTGTCTATTTACACTAAGTGCAAATAGCCCAACTTATATTAATGACTTCAATTACTTTATTGTTTATTTAAATGACAAGTGAGCTTTAAAATGTCCTCAATAGTACTTACCTTTGCATTGAAAAGTTTACAGTCTTTTGGAGAACATTATTTTCTCATATGACGTATCTAGATGTTAGTGTTGTCACGATACTGACATTTCTTTGAAACTTCGCTACGATACCTTGAAAAATATTGATATTCGATACAATTTTTGATACCATGGGGAAAAAAACTGCCACAATGTTGAGGGTTACGTTTTTTTCCTTTAATTTAAAGATAAATATATCACAAGTCTAGAACATGACAACGAGGTATATTTTACATGAACAAAAACATCTTAAGGTAGTGCACTTTTTCCAAAGGCTTTTAGATTCTCATACATTCAAAAACCAATAAAGTGCTTAAGTTAATGGTAACAGATGTGTTAACATTAACAAATGAATTAGCAATGAAAAATACTTCTAAAACATGTATTAATCATAGTTAAATGTTACTTTAAACATTTACTAATACATTTACTACTTAAAATCCAAAGATCTAACTGTTAATATTTTTAATCTGAACAAGAGCTAACATGTACCATTGTATTTGTATTAACTAACGTTATCAAGTTTAATAAATACTGTAACAAATGTATTGCTCATTGTTCATTAATGTTGGTTAATACAAGTATATGATGAACAGATTTTAATATTGGATTCACATATATTCATTGCTCAACGCACATAAATCGAGCGCTATTGTAAACCCGGACGCGCGAAGATGCATCACATGCGAAAACAAACCTCGCTAGAATGACATGAGGACGCTCGTATCAACAACAATTCTGGGCCATCTTGGTTAATATTTCAGTTATGTTAAAATGAGAGGAGTTACAAACCTCTCGAAATTCTTTGCTAAATTAGTGGTGTTAGCACCTTTTGTTAGCACTGCTTGTAACAACGCTTGCATGTTGGCTTGCTTGTGTCTTTTGCCTTTCCGTGTTCATATGCCTCAAATCTAAAATAGTTGCAGACTGCACTACTGCTATGTTCTTTCTCAACTAAATTCGATCGCACTCGCATCTCACTAACGCTATTTAACCGGAGCGAGACAGGCACCGCAGTCACGTGTGCTGTGTGTCAACTCGCTGCTGGAGAGAAGACAGAGAGTGAAAGCAGCCCAAAGCTAGGCTGCTATCAGTGTATCGATACTTTAGGAAATGAGTATTGGTACCGTTTCATATATTTCAGTATTGATATTTATCGAAATGTCGATGTTTTTGACAACACTACTAGATGTAATTCCAAATAATGAGTTTATGAAATTAAACTCTAAAAGGTGGTTGACCAAATGCCACAAAGTGGCAGTCTAACCCACCGCTAGAAAGTTCATGGCTATATCACCCTAATTGTGGTGTGTTCCCCAACAGGCAGACAGGTTCTAGGAAATGGTCATGACCTTTAAAAAAAAAAAGAGCATATAAAGAGCAAAAAAAATAGTTATCCAAACAAAAGGTAGCTTGTGAGAACACTGTAGAGAACGACAGTAGACACAATGCTAGTCTTGTCTGTGAATTACTAAAGAGCAGCTAGTTAAATTAGACACACAGACTACTACTAACACACAAGGTCATCACCTTGTGTGTTAGGATGGGGTTTGGAAAACGAAGATAAAACATATTCTTGAATACATTTAACTTAATCCTGCTGATCAGCAAGTTTCAATAAAACCAAACACACTTTTTCTTAATACAGCACCTCATAATGCAGCTACCTAACTACATACTTTATGAATGTCATAGCGCACATACGTCATACACACTTGTTACTTAGTTTCTGCAGTTAGATTTTTTTTATACTGTACAATACATGAAATACATATTAACCAATTCATAATAATTAATACTAATAAACTATAGGTTGTTTTTTTATTGTAACAATATATAGTATTGGCGAGGGGGATGCAGAGTTAAACAGAATTGTTTTAGAAATTCAATTTAACAGAAAACAAGTTGCCGGTCTAAAGCAGTACTTAAAACTGCTTCTCTTGAGTAGGGCTGCAACTAGTGATTATTTTGATAATCAATTAAACTGTTGAATGTTTTCAATTAATTGATTAATTAGATAAAAATTCTACACAATATTTTTTAAATTAAATATTTATTTTAATCCATTATTTTAAATATTGTTATTCCTTATCCTGTCCACTGCTGCCCTCCTGTTTTAACTGTTTACACACGTTAAATTCTAAACCTAAAAACACCAATTTCTGCAGACACAAAATTCGACCTGCCACTGTATGCATGAGTGACAGCCTCCTAGTCTCCAGTTTCCCTCGCTTGCAGCAAGTGGCTGGAATATCAGGTGGACACAGCAAGTCTGTGCTGCTGGATGAACAAGGAGTTGCAAATGCATGATGTCACGGGTGAAGAATCACGCAACAAGGCAGGCTGGTGAAAACCCCTGGAGGGTGGATTTATTACAACAGAATTGTAATAAATCCATGTGAAAAAATGACGTGCAGAAGCAGGTGTGGCTGGTGTGGCTCGTGCTCTCTGTGCTCCTCGTGGCGGTGAAAGTGGGCGTCCGTGCGTGCTCTAAACGGCTGTCGGTCACTCACTGCTTTCTGTAACAGAGGAGAGAGATTAACATTAGCGCTTTCACCTCGAGACAAAGCTCAACTGTGGGGCGAGCGGTGGCAGCTTAAAAAGCCGCGTGGTGATGCGATGCAGCCGTGACCGATCAGCTTGTGATGAGCTTGTGCAGGTGCGGTGTGTTGGTTGCCAGGACGACGCTGATCAACCCGGAGACGCTCGTCACATTCCCCCCTCCTAAGCGCCGGCCTGGTCCTGGGAATGAGAGGGGATGACAGGGGAGAAACAAGGGGTGGGTGGAGAATAACCCCTGACAGATCTGCGTAAGCTGTCCAGATCCGAGAAAGACCATCCGCGTTGGCGTTGGCCGCCCCGGCCCGGTGTCGCACCTCAAAGTGGAAGTCCTGGAGTGCGAGGAACCAGCGAGTGTGAACTTGTGGCCGAGGAGGTAATAGCGCAGCTCCAGGACTGCCCACTTGATGGCCAGGGCTTCCTTTTCTATGGCAGCGTATTTCTTCTCGGCCGGGGACAGTTTCCTACTTATATAGATGATAGAATGCTGCTCACCTCCCTGGACTTGGGATAGGACTGCTCCCAGTCCCGTGTCGGATGCATCCGTCTGTAGCAGAAAGAGGCAGCTGACGTCCGGGGCGCAAAGAACGGGAGAGGAGGTGAGCGCCATCTTGACCTGGAGGAAGGCTTCCTCCACCGCGAGGGTCCATACTATCCTCTCAGGCTGCCCCTTCCTGGTCAGGTCTGTCAGAGGGGCGGCTAAAGAGGAGAAGTTAGGGATAAAACAGCGATAGTACCCCGCTAACCCCAAGAAGGCGGGTACCTGGGTCTTCGTTTGGGGCTTTGGGGCGCTGAGGATGGCCTCCACCTTCTTTTCCTGGGGGCGGATGAGGCCCCGGCCGCCTTGATACCCCAGGTACTTTGCCTCCGAGAGCGCCAGGTGACACTTCCGGGGGTTGGCGGTTAGTCCAGCCCGCCGGAGCTCCGAGAGCACCCTCCGCATGCGGTCCAGGTGTTCATCCCACGCCTCGGAGAGGACCACCACGTTGTCCAGGTAGGCGGCCGCGTAGGCCTGGTGGGGCCGCAGGATGATGTCCATCATTCGCTGGAACAACGCGGGGGCCCCATGGAGCCCGAAGGGGAGAGTCCGGTACTGCCAGTGGCCGCTGGGGGAAGAAAAAGCAGTTTTCTCTTTAGCGGATTTAGTAAGAGGTACCTGCCAGTATCCCTTGGTGAGGTCCAAGGTAGAGATGTACCGGGCCCTCCCCAGTCGGTCCAGCAGAGAACTGTTAGGTGGGAACCGTGTCTGTTTTAAGATGAGTTGTTGGGGAAATGTAGAAGTGAAGGGTGTGATGAGTGGCATGTCTGAGCAGCCCACAGTGTGAAACCTCTCAATGGCCAGTTAAGCCTCACCTTACCCTCCCTCTGGCCGATGTCACTTTCGCCACACCCAGTATGAGTAGGGCTGTGTTTACACTTTCCCTTCCCAGGGATTCAGCTATTTTCTTCTAGTTTCTGTGCCATTTTTGTCCCCCCACTGGTGTCTGAACTATTTCTATGAGAATTCTGGGCAGCCCAATTTTCATGTAGGCTAACGGAGCATGCTTTCAACCAAAAACAACTTTGTTCTATTGTCTAAACACTTCGTCCTTACCAGTATACACAGTATCCCATATAGAGATGTGCCCGAAGCCGAATACCTAATTCAATAATGGTTTCAGAACTAAAAATAATAAATTATACCAAATAATAGGGATTATATATAAAATAATAAAATTATTCCTATTAGATTGTGACGCTGTTGCTACATTGACGCAGCGTCTTCTAATTACAGTGCTCGCAAAATGCTGAAATTTACCTGATATGGTGAAATCAGAACCACCATTTCAAAAAAATGTTTTATATATCTTCTTATAATTCAACACTTAACCCATTTTTGCTAATTTTGTCCTTCTTTTATTTTGGTGTTCCTCCATACTGATAATGCCACCTTTTTACTAACACACATGATTGACAGGAGACAGCGAACAAGCAAATTTATCTGAACACATGGCATGGGTCCCCCTAGTGGCCACGGGGGCCATATGCAACCGCTTACATCGCTTATTAGTAGGGCTGTACAATACATCGATATGGATCAATGTATCGATCATATGTCTAACGATGCGATGCCTCGATGTCACGCGTAAAATATCGATACTTTTATATCGTAGCTATACTTTTATAAAGGTACATAAAATACCGGTACATTTATTTTGATACTCTCCACATCTTTCCTTAAGGTAACGTCCGCTACGCAGTTTCGCAAAAGCGCGTATTTTCATTTCCTCCTTATACTCTGATTGGATGGCTTAAGGGTCAGTAAACCATGGGGTAATAATTTTTGGGTGAACTATCCCTTTTAAGAACAGATTAACTTACTAAATATGACTTGAAGAAAGAAGAGTCATCATCTCCAAGCACAAGAGGCAGTTGGTCAGGCAGGTTCGGACATCAGTTGGCTGGGCTGACTTTAGAGGAAAACATTAAATTCTATTAATGCCAAACTCACTATCAATCTATTTTAAGCATTGTTATGAGAATATGTGATATAAATTAAATATTAGATTATCTGACAGATTACTGATATGAGAAAATAAGAAATAAATTACGTTGACAAAATTAAATACTTCTAAAGGGATAGTTAACCCAAAAATGAAAATTCTGTAATCGTTTACTCACCCTAAATTTGTTCCAAACCAAGCAGTTTTGGGGCACCAATTACAAGTACATACTAAAAAAGTTAATGCTGCACCAAAATTGTTTGGTTACAAACATTCCTTTAAAATATCTTCCTTTGGTTTCAGCAGAACAAAGAAATTTATACAGGTTTGGAACTGCGGGTGAGTAAATGATCACAGAATTTTAGAGCTGAAACGATTCCTCGAGTAACTCGATTACAAAAAATGATCGAGGCAGAGAAATCTGCCTCTTTGCCTCAGGTCTTTGCCTCTTTTTAATCATTTTAAAGCGTATGTCTCGTTTTTTTCGCAATGATTTTGTTTGTATGACACAATGCGCTTACGTCACCCACAAAGCGGAAGGAAACGCAAGGAAGGTGTTAGCGGTGTTTTGATTTGAGGGCGCGGACGCGGACTAGTGCTGGCTGCAAAATGGAAGCGAGTGATAACAATGGCGACAAGCAAAGAGAAGAAACAAACAGGAGAAAACGACAGAAAATGTCCAAAGTTTGGGATCATTTCAAATTGAAAAGTAAACAGGACGCAGTGGTGTGTGTCCATTGCAAGATTGAGCTAGCATACCACAACAGCACGTCGTCCATGCTGCAGCATCTCAACAGAAAACATTCACTCTACTCAGAGACCAAGGAATGTCACCCGAGACCAGGTAAATTCAGTGTAACTTAGCGTTAAATCAGTGTGATTGCTAGTCGAGATAAAGGCTGTTGAATAATGTATGTCAATTATGTAAGGGATAAACCACGACGGCCAGTGCAATTATGTGATACATTGTTTTCTATTAGTGTACGCACACCGACGGCGC
>JAZGTI010004637.1:0-27513 GCA_036877585.1 Botia kubotai
TTAAAAAAATGTTTGTTATTTGGGTCTGTTTAAACTTGACACAAGTGTCCTGCATAGATATTTCTCCTGAGAGAAAGATCCAGAAATATCACAAATGTGGCCATTAGTTGTGGAGTTTTAGAAGGGATATCAATAATATCACAAACCGAGATCAGATTTACGAAGTCTGCAATTAAAGAAATTATACTTATCAAATTTACCAGACTAGTTTAACTACAATCTACATTCATTTTAAAGCTCCACACTCTTTCAACAATTGTCTAATAGTTTCTATTTCTTTTTTCTCCTTAGCAATTTTAGGAGAAACCTAACATTTTCTTGTTGCTCACCTGCACTTCACTGCAACAAAAATAAATCAAATGACAGGATTGAAGAGAAAATTACTGAGTGAAACCTTTTGGCCTTTTTGACCCTCTTCTTGACATTAGTCAAATGAGCTGAAAACCTTAAATTTGTCTTGATAATTACATAACAAAACTTAAAAATGAACTCCAGATACAGTATGTTAAACAGTATTCCTCTGTGAGGCACACTAGTGTACTATCTATACTGCACAATATCTATTTTGACTTTATTTACAATATATAAAATATAAAGCACAGACAATGTGTTAGAATGTCAAAGTGTCAAAAAATGGGCTGGGCCAGGCCAGGTTGCCCTGCTTTAGTAGTCTTGTCGCCATGTTGAAGAGACGCTGACACTAAAACCCCTTCAGCTTTCCTAATATGGACTAATGTTGACTGAGCTGCACACTCACTTTAATTGTTGTAAGTCTTTGTTTACTATACTTATTCTATGTAATACATGGTTATAAGGGGGTGTGTGTGATTAAGACAATATAAAAAACAAATCTGAGAAAAGTCCTGTTTAGGTTATGCTTGCAAATGTGCCTCTGGTCGGTCTGCTTGTTTATCTAAACTGTGTTTAAAGGGAAAACTTACACTGTTGTTATTACTACTTATATAAACCAAGTGGGATGCTAACGGTGATCGGTCCCGCATAGGAAGACGCACATGCTCTAACAAGGAGTGACGTTTACACATGCACAGCTTTCACACAATACAGGACTTACATTGCATTATAGTCATTGGTCACTATACATTGAGTACGTGCAATCCCTGGGCTCGAACCCATGACCTTGGCGTTGTTAACACCATGCTCTAACCACTGAGCTACAGGAAAGCTCAGTGCAAACACACAACACACAACAAATTGGGCTACCTTGATGTGTTTATAAGGTTGAATACCTATTCTACTACACCTCAAAACAAAATCAAGACTTTATAAATGGCCACAATAGCCTCGTTTATATGTTAATATGCTCTTTCATTTTTTTTATTGGTGTTAAAATTTTGAATATGCAATGACGCAGTAAACCTTTTTAAATTTATTGTGATTGTGTTAGTGTTTTCTGATTGATAGCAAGAAACTAGGCCAGTCAAGGGACTGGTAAAAATCTTGCAGCACCATTTTTTAACTACATGAATATAGGAAATTATTAAAGATATGGCAGTATTAGTCCTTAAGCTTTCGCTCACAACTGTCAATTCGCTCAATTAGAGGAAATAACTGGTGGTGGCTGAATGCTACTTGGATGCTCTTTGTTAATAAAAGGTGGTACTTAACATTTTGAGATGTACTGATAGACTGTAACAAAATGCAGTTTTAAAAATGGATGTTGCCACCAAACAAATGTAATGGGTAATTGTCTCTTCACAGGTTTATTTAATCTTGATGGTTCAGATTATTTCATCACAATCAATGACAGGCACTGAACATCTATGACATGCTGCCAGATGTTCAGGGATCTCTCTCTCCCTCACACACACAGACATGCATGCATGCTAATATCTCACTTCAGCTAAAGAGTCACTCTTGTGATAAAGGAGCAATTTGTGTTGTCAGTATTTGAATTAATAACACTATAGAATTTGACATGAATGCATGTCTGTTATGGAGGCAGATGCTCATAGTCTGTAAATGTCATAGTTTAAAGTATATTCTAAATATTGCTATACCAAGAAAATCTCAATTTGTAACTATTTTACATATTAGCGATTTGATGGCTAATTCGTTTGAATTTGTATCTCATTTGTACATTTTGTATGGTCTGCTTTCATCCTAGTAATGTTTAGGGTTATGTGTGGACCATCATGCTTTTTTTTTTTCAAAAACATACTTTTATGTACAAATTCATATGGAATCGTCACTTTGGATTATAGATTGATTTTCTAGTGAGATCAGGTTGGCTATACCCATCGATAGGGGTCCAGATGGATAGTCATTATACTATCAAACAGCACATCTGACTCTAATGGTTAATGGCATAATCCAATACCATTGAATACGAATGTATTCCTTATTTTCAAGTTAAAATATACTCTTCATTTACCTATCAGATTTACCTATCTGTATAATGTATGTGACCTAATCTAGTTAATACTAGTAACTAAATAAATACTAACAACACAAATAAATAAAAATTATGTGATGTGCCCTCAATGGCTAATTTCATTTTCACAGATGATATCAATTTTAGTTTCTTTCATTGTTCAAATGAAACAACGTGAAGAAGTACAGTGCCAAGTTTGGAATAGTTTTGGGTGAATGCATAACATATCTTTTTAAAGTAGAAAAAGTGTTGTCTAGATCTTTGCTATTTCTGTATTTCTATAAAGACAGAAATAAAGAGAAGATAAATGCATTGACCGGTAAAAGGTTAACTATTTAAAACAAGCTTTCTTAGTGAGATGATTGGGTCATTCATTTCACCACCTAAAATATGATTGTATTGACTGTTCTCACAGGCTCTCTCTTCCCTCTCTAACATTACTAAGGCTAAAATAAATCAGCAACCTCACAGTATTCAATAAGCAATGGATTAATTCATTTGTAAAATGATAAACAAGCAATATATTAAACCATTATGTTATTGCCATAAACCATTATGTAAGGGAATGATATTGATCAACATGTTTGTGCTTGACAAGAATATGATCTAGTATTTACTAGTGGTATGTGTTGGCTGTTATTAATGTTTAGGATAAATTACATATGTGCATAATTCTCATAATGGTAAAGGCACAGTCAACTGTTTCTTTGGACTGAAAGGCTTCCTCAGCGGGAAAAGACTTTCATAGAAAAACCTGTAATGCTGCATACAAATAGTTTTGAAACTGGAAAAAAAATTAATAAAGCTATTTGGCATTTCATTAAGGGTTGCTTGAGACATTTGTCATGAAATATTGTCGTTGCAGTGTAGTAAAGAAACCATTCTGTGTAACAGCATTCTTGATTTGGGTTCACCAATAGCTCCAAACTAAATGTCGCATTTTTCCAACTTAAGAGAATAAAATCATATATGAGAAAGAGGAGAGAACACAAGCTCTCCATCTCTCCAGAACACGAAGAAAAGTATTGCGTTGTGGCAGAAGTGTCATATGATCAATAGCTTCTAAAAAATCGCTCTTCGATAATTCTTCATTAACACTGTAGCATATTTTGTTGTGTGTGATGTTTTGTGAAGGGGAACATTAACCTTAACATTAACCTAAAAACAAAATGCACACATTACATATCAGAGTCAAAGGGAACCATCTGCAACACCATCTCTTTTCTATCCAGAGCTGATTAGTGTCCGAATCACTAATGAGCTGTCGCAACACTAATGTCAGTGTTCAGACAGAGGAATCACTTAAGGCATTCTGCACCTCATTAACAGAAATAAGTGGTATCTGCCACCTTCTTTGTCAGCAGGGTAAGCAATCAATAGGGTCATTTCACATCATAACACCTACCGGGGCACATTACTATCTTGTTTATGGCAGGAAAGCAGCCATTAGAAACTGGCACAGATAAGATCGGGAGGAGAGAAGATAGATGGAAAGAATTACATGTTGGTAAAAGACAGATCAATAAATGGATAGAAAGGAGATTATTCTGCAACTGGGAAAGTCAGAGAGAGGCCCCTTGTTTTACGTATGTGTAGTTCCATGCCCTATTGCCCCTTGCTGCGTTGTGTCAGTGTGTTTGCACTGTGCTGTCATTACAAAACAACTCTGATCAGGGCTAATTACAGCACCACAGTACGAACAGATGCACACACTTCTATAATTACAGGAAACTCAGTCTTTAATATTTTATGGAAATGGACTTGAGCATGGAACCCCAATGAGGCTGACATTGAGAGGGGGATCCAAGCTAAGCCCTTGTCCCTCTATGGCTCATCAGCCTGATTCAGAGGCAAAAGCAGGGAACTTATTTTTAATCAGGATTGTGTGGTTCTGCGTTGAATTATTGTATGATGACCCATTTTAGTGTAGATCTGCAGGGATAAAAATGGTCATCATAGATGCTAAAGGAAAGTTGGGAGATCTCGTCATTATCTATAACTGTCAATTAGGATAGAGATGATATTTACAGTAGAAAGAGGACAAAAGCCATTGTGCTCCTGGTTTTTACATATTTAGAGGGAATAAGCTAAATATAGTGGTCTCACATTGAAGAGTCACCCACCTCTCAAAAATTAATTTATTTTAAATTTGAATAAATAGACAGGCTCCGATCTATATATTAAATATGAGGGAAATTTCAGATATATGAAAAATTATAATGCAAATCAAGCAGGCTAGTGGAAATAATGTTTTGTCATAATTCTGTAAATCTCTGCATACTAACCCATTAGCCTCACACATTATTGTGATATATCACAGATAAAATCCATTTAGTTAGCTGATCAATTTTTGTCACCGTTTTTGTTTTACTTTCAGTCCTGTATTTTAGGCTAGACATAAAATCCCAATTAATATAAATAACTCAATGAATACAATAAGTTAGAGTTTTTAAAAAGTACAGTGGTGTGATATAATTATAATAAGGATAGTGTTGTGGACATCTGCAAATACTGAGCTCAGATGTGTAACTTGCTATAAGATTACATGAGCCCAAACGCTCTCTGTGCCTCTCTGCTGAGAAGCGATATACTTAATGCTCTTTGATATGCACCACCCATTAAAAATAGATGGCAATAAGTCATTAAAGGCATGTGAGTTAATTTAATTAGCCATGCACTTGAGAAAATACATACTGCTAACACAGAATTATGTTGATAGGGGTCAGTGTGTGGGGATGGGGGGTCATTAAAGTTTCAGCATGTGTAGGTGTGTGTGTGTGCATGTTTGTGCACATTGAGTGGTGTGATAGATGGGATAATTCAACTCATTACCACACAAGATTTATTTTTTACTCAAAACAAACCTACACTATGGTCAAAAAAGAAGGAAGAGATTTAACATCATAGATAAATTATTTACACACATACATCACATAATACACCAGCACGGTCACTTTTACCAGCTACTTTTCTAAATTGACCTTTCACAAATACTTATTATACTAATGTACCTATACTCACAATTGCATATTTTTTGCACACCTAAACAACAAACATTAGTAGAATGCAGAATAGTACAAATGTCTAAAACTCTGCTCCTTATCCACAAGCCCAGATTACAGACATCATAGGAATTGTTCAATCAAAGTGGACCAAACACTGCAGGGCAACTTAAATAAAATATCAGCATATTATTCTGCTGGCAGAAAGAAGTGTGAGAAAAGAAAGAGTTAGTGTGGCATACCATGCTGTGTTTATTCATCAGGGGTCATCTTAAAAATAGAGATAGAGTGACTGAACATAAATAGAGTGAAAATAGAGTGAGTGAGCATAAAGATCTGAAAAGATACAGTGTGACAAAGGTCTTTCGTGAGACTACAGTTTGAGACCTGTGGTGTGTCTGATGGAAACAACATATCTGAACAAAGTAAAACTCTTAAAAAAGGGCTGATGGAGTGATTACCCTCAAGAAAAAGAGTGTTTGTGAAGTTTTGCAGTCAGTGAGAGGTCACAGACAGAAAACTGTTTGTACCTCTACATTCACTAATGCCTTTTAATACTCAGCCATCACCGTGGATTTTACCCTGAATCTGGAAAATTCGACTAACAGTTTTCGCAGTCTCCTTAAACTAATCTGCCATTTTGCACAGCAATGCTCCTGACACATTGTTTAACAAATACTCACTAATAACTGTCATTGTCCTTTATTCCCATATATGGGAATTATTATTAACATTAGTATCTCAGGACTTCATGTCATTAAATGGTCATAAAAACTTTTGAAATAATTTTCTTATATAAAAATGTATAGGTTTCAGAGCGCTCCATATCGAGAGAAAAGATAAGACGGTACTCAAATTAGTGACAAATTGTAAAGAAATCTTTTTGAGAACCAACTTTTCTGGGTCTTGTTTTCTTTGTCTTTACGCTTCGAGGCAGAGAAGGGAACCTTTGCCTCCCTTGGTCTTTTTAGGTTAGGTTACAACAGCAGGAATGAGGGAGTGTGAGCCGTAACACAAGGTACCAAGGGGAGCGATGGCCCTCCTGTCAGTGCTATGCAGATAACAGTTTTTTAGCCCCCCCTTCTCATTTTCAAAATACTTCAACCCTCCTCAGCAACTTGCCAAAAGCTACAAAAAAGGCAAACACTTATTCATCACCTCAAATACACTCAACACTGTTCCTGTCTTTTTACCTTTACATGTGTCTTGTTAAATTTTCTTCAGTGAACATTATCACAGGGTATGTTCTCTTTTTTAAGTCAGTTTAAAGAGAGTGAAATACCTCTTAGTGTTTGCCACAATCTATTAGCTTCATCTTCTATTTGTTGTTCAACTACCATTTGTTCAACAAAGTGTTTTATCTTTCTCTCTCCCATTTGAAGCGCTCAGTCAAAGGCTTCCTTGGCCACTCTCCTGAGGCCCAGACAAGGACCTTTGACACTTTTGTGGCAATAAAATATTCATGTGACTTGGAATCTGAACACAATGCAATTTCCCTAGTTTAACCTGAAAGGAATGCACTAGTCACAACAGACTACATCATACTGCCATTAGGCCCTGCCAAGGAACTGCTTTTCTGGCTCTGCTTGGCTGCCTCTGACGGGAAAGGCACAAGAAAAAAAACAAACCAAGCACTATACATGCTGAGTTTGCACAGGGGCCATTTTTGACTTCCTCTGGTGGCCGTCTCCACCTATTACTGACACACATAACACACATTCAGACACACACCAACACCCCCACACACACTGAACACTGACTGAGAGATGATCATGTATGCACTCATGTATGCACTCATGTACGGTGATTTAGGGATTGGCTAGTTTAAACAACCCTTGGACCCTGACCCAAACTCTTCACAGGCCTGTGATGCATGGATCATTTCAGCAGTGACCACCCCACATTTCTCTCACACACACAACACAAATATCACATTTTAATTGTATTAGCTATCTATGTCCACTGGAACAGTACATCTAAAGAGTCTAGGACACACAGAAATGCTCACTGCATATGTTTCACAATGAAGTGAAGGAAACCCACTTGCTGGGGAAAAGGATATTTTATTATTATTATTAATTTAGAAGATAAAATGCTTGTTTTGAGCAGTGAAGCATTATTTCAGACTGGTTTTGTAGAGCAGTGTGTTTCTGCTAATATTGTTTCTCTGTTAGTGTGTGGAGGTCATGGACCGGTCAGCAGATGGAGAATATTTAGGCTAAGTTCAGATCCAAAACAAACTGTCTTCCCCTCTGTCCAGTACACACACAATCATTACATGTATACAATCATGACCCACAAGTTGTGGGGTGTGAATATGAGTTAAGGCATTCAAGACAGTGAAGCCTTTGATAGAAACACAAATACATTTGATAGGTTAGATGACAAGTTATTATCGATATCTGCTGTAAGTCTGTGTTTTATTATTATTCTTTTTGATATGTAAAGCTGCTTTGAAGCAATGTAACATTGTTTGTTTCACTTCTTACTGTCACTGTATCTTCCTTTCAAATAACTGTAAAATTCTCAACACCAAAACTTTAAATGCTATGGCCTGTTTGTATACTGATAATGAGCTGAACTGAGCTCAAGGTAAATGTATGCCCCTGTGTGTGGCCTGACACAGCCTGGATATGACTCAGCCATTCTCTCCAAGGGAACCTTGGAAACTGCTTATGGAACAATTTGGCTACCTAATAAAAATGTGGACACTCAGAGGAGCCAAAAGCCTTTTCTGACGGATTTCAATGTCAGATTACAGTCAATGTCAGAGACAGCTGGAAAATGTAGATTCCACTATATCCTGGCAAAACAGATACTGATTGGGATTACACTGAGTAAGCGTATATTAATCCCCCAGTTGAACCTCCAGTTCTATTACTGTGAGTTTAAAAGGGTGAGTTAAAAGGACAGACATCATCCAGATTTGATGGACTCAACATGGTGATACACTACATTACACAAGTGAATTTTTCCACAAAAGATCATGCAAGTGTTTGGTGGGTTTGGTTGTGTGCTCAGACAGGGAGAAGCTGGGTTTGCTATGGGTAACAGCTGGGGCGTGCCTGCATTGTGTGTGTGTGTTTGAATATGTGGTTTACGAGGACAAAATATGTATATTGACGTGTATAACAATATAAACATGGTTTATGGGGACACTTCCTGTGTCCTAATAAATCAAAACGCTTAAAAACATACTAAATGGTGATTTTTTTTGTTATTTAAAAACTGCCAAAAGTTTTCTGTGTGGGTGAGGTTTAGGGGTAGGGTTAAGGGATAGAATACACAGTTTGTACAGTATAAAAACCATTACGTCTATGGAGAGTCCTCATAAACCACATATGCTAACATGTGTGTGTAAAATGGAACTACCGAGAGTTGAGCAGAGAGTGTAAGATGTGTGTGAGAGAGAATTAATGAGAGTTGAGGAGAGAGAGAGTGTGTGTGGCCCAATGGAGAGAGACAGCAAAAGAGAGGAAGGAATGGGGGCTGAGGGGAAATGGGAAAGAGTTGTTAAGGAGAAAATAAGCCCACGGCAGCACAACAGTGAGTAGGCAGTGGCAGCTGGCGTACTGCGCTAATTCAGCACTTTAACAAATCAATGCCACTTGAGGAGTACTTTCCCAACACTTCACATCCAAAAAGACTCTCTGCGTGCATCTGCGTATTTGGATTCAAATACACATGCAAATCAAATCATTCTACAATTTACAGTATAGTGTTTTAGGATGTGCATACATTTTTTGCCAATAATTACATTTTGTTATTTACACACTGTTGTGTACTAATTTTTCTGCGGGATACAAAAGGGGAAATTTTGAAGAATGTATACTGCTCTACTATTTTTTTGCAACGACAGCAACCAAAGCACTCACCATGAATAAATAATCACCATAAATGTGGTCGACACAAATTCTCCTCAATGTTCCTATTCTTTCAAATTTGAATCTTTGTGTTTCATTCTGCAAACTGCTACATTCTGCTACAAACATGCTACATTTTGTTATCACACTTATAGCACTAATAGCATGTGGAATAAATTATGCTGAGCCTGGCATGGCACGTCATGCATGCGATTAGAACATCAGAGCTTCAGCAGACAAGATTAGTCCATTCATCACACAAAGCTACAATATCGTATGGCTTCAGAAAACTTGTAATGTATATAAGAAAGGTATACAAGTCTAGTTATATGTTGTCTAGTCTAGTTGTATATTGTAGCACACTATACATACATATGGAATTATATTGCCATTAGGTATGTTATCCATCTGATTTAACAAGTGTGAATTATGTGTTGGTTGTAAATGTATAATCAATCTAATTATTTGAATGTGAATATATATTTGCATAAATACTTGTTTTTCTCTGTTTGTGTGAACCTTTTCTCGTGTCAGCATCTGTAATCATTAATAACACACATGAGGCCTTTATCAGTGCTATTATGTATTCAGTTTCAAAACAGAAGCATGTTCCCTCTTGTCTGTGTGATGTGGATCTGAGAACGAAGCCCACGCTGATTCCTTTAAGTAACAAATGTAGCCAGAGGCTTGTATCAGGTCTAAGACATGTTGGGTGTGTGAATTAGCTGTGCGCTGGATCTCAAAAATGCATTTATTCTGCTGAAAACCCCTGAGAGCTATTGCACAGCAAGAGAAAGACCAAAGACTGCACCTTTAAAGCAAGCAGGCCTTAGCTTCAAAATGATGATAATAACACCATTAAGGGTAAGTGCCTGTCTATTAGATCATGAAAGTAAGGATGTACAAGGCCTTTAAAACGGCATCCTTTCACTGGCTCTATACCGACAGTGTTCTATAAGAGCAGACCAATGTAGTAAAATAGTCTTATAGAGTTGATAAAAAATAGTTTTACATTTTCTCCTGAGAGAAGGACAACATTAATCTCATAAATACATCTCATTCAGTGTTTCAGAAGAATTTTTTGAAGGAATGTCAAAAAGTTGAATATGAACCTAAACATTACTTTGCAGACCTAATCATGTACTGTATTTATTTTGTATTTGTTCTGTTCTATACCCTTTTCAAACACTAGTCTAATTTGCATGTATTTTTATTTTCTTAAGTCCCTAGGAAAGTGCAACTTCTGAACAAGAAAAACGTCCTCTGGGTGTTTTTTTTAAATGTTAATAAATATTAACAACCTTTTTTTTTAGAAATGAAATTAAACAGCATAAATGAAAACATGCCACAGATTTCTTTTATTCAAGACTTTTACTCACTCGTCAAGACTCAGGAACAAGTCAGCAAAATTACTGTATCTCAGAAAGAGCGAGTCCCCCCTCAGCCACTGCCCATGAGGTGATTACACATATATGTTCCCCCAAGAAAACCGCCCTTTCTTATCACGACAGTACAGTTAATCCTGCCCCTCTGTCCCTCAGGGGTGTCAGAGAGGTGGAGAGGGGAAATGCTGGAAGGAGAACACATTTGCCACTTGTCTATGACACGTAATACCCAAGGACCTTCAGGCAATCAACTTTAGCTTCACATGTATTTGCTCATTTGAACACCCCTGCCAGCTCCGCCGCAAGTAAAAGGGGGAGGGGGTCACAGAAGAGACAAGCTAAATTAACACTTGACATTCAATACAGTCAGGCCCTTAATTGGCCAGTGCCTTCCTTAGAAAGCAATTTTCTATTCCCCAAACTACCTCAGGAGCATCGTGCATGCAATGAGGTTGAGGGGGAGTATGTATGTGTGTGTGTTCATGGCACTATGGACTCCAGTGGCTTGATGGTGTCTTCTTCACTCTAATGAGAGAAGATCAATTATTTGGACAAAATATCCCGCCCCTTTGATAAACATAAGATCCAACCCACCCAACACCCCCCACTTCCCTCCCAGCCCCAACCACCACCCTGCCATACCCTTGCTTTTTAATTCTTATGACAGGTGTCTGGTGACCGTAAAATGCCAGAAGCAACCTCTGAGCACACTATTTTATGTGCTCACTCTTCTCTAAACAACACACATGCGCAACACACAGACACAGATACGTACCATCTTTTAGCCCTCATATCACAGAGGATACCATTACTGGTGATGCTATTACTGCTTTCCACCTGAAAGGAATAAGCCTTCCTTTAGCTGATCAGACAGCATTTTAAACACATCCTCTATGCATAATCCACTCTATGCCACGGTTATTATCAATTAACTTTAAGACCTGATAATGTTCTTCTCCAACACATTTGCTCCTGGAAGTAAAGTTTCACTTTACATGATTATAATCCATACTCCTTGAAACATGTAATATCTGTTGAATGGGCTCAAATCAATAGTGTTGAAAAAAAGGTAGACTTACTGCTCACTGTTCGCATACATCTTATGCAATGTGATACTAGCACGGCTGGATGTAAAGTATAATTTACACACACATTTCCAGAAGCAACAAGGCAGTTTGCATTTTAATGAAACTATGCAATGAATTCACTTGCAATATTGGAAGTATCTATATAAATATTACATTTATGATTTGTTTATATTTTAATACCAGTCAATTATAATAATATGTTCAGAAAAATTTATGAAAATGTTTTCAGTTGCAAAGCACACATTCACACAAAAAATATGCATTCAGTCCAAATCTAATTTACATGATGTTGCATTTAATAAACAGACAAATTCCACTGCAAATGCATTATGAGATTGTTAAGTCTGCTACAGTAAGTAGCTCCTGATAACGACAAGGAACTTTGGTTGCCTAGATACACTGACCACTTCATTTGGAGCCATCACAAGAGCAAATGAGCTTGTTTGAGCTTTAATTGACACCATGGTTTAGAGAGTTGAAAGGGCAGTAACTTCAATATCTGACAATAAACAATAACAATAAACTCAACTGAAAAACTGTCATTTTTGACACTGTATCATTTTGTGTATTTTATGGTATAAGATGAATTATACTCCTAAATATCTAATTTTTTAAGGACAAGCACAATAATGCAACCTACACCCATGTTATAAGTATGTAAATTGTGAAATGTGGATGTGTCAATGAGCTTGAGATAATCCTTGTCAATGTCCTTCATATTGTGATGTGGCTTTACTATTTTATATCTATTTGTACTTGGTTGTGTTTCAATAATCTGGGCAACATCCATTTCAAGCAAAGTAAGAAAAGTGCTTCTACAAAACTGTAAAAGTTAAACACACAGCATTAACATATACAACAGATATTTAGCATAAATCTAACCTTTGTATTTAGTTGTTTATTTGTTTGTTTGTTTACGCATAAAAGATGAAACACATGCTTACCCATTCAGTAAATCTGCTTTCATACCTAAGATTTTGAAACTCTGATCAGAGAATACACTGATGTGGCAAAAACATTTTTTTGTTGACTTTTGTGTAGCTCTGCATTTTATCAGTATTGCCATTTGTACAGTGTGTAGCTTTGTCAGAGTGCTTCACATCCCTATGCTTAACACCAGAGTGGTGTCACTTTAATAAGGAAAAGTACTGTAAGCAATTGAAATTACAGTCATTATAAGCAGGCATATGTAACTATAACAAAATTATGTAAAAATCATGGTGGTAGGTAGTAGTAGTAGAAGTAGTAGTAATAATAATAATAATAATGGCAAATCAGCCACAAAGCTAGATGAAATTATGATGACACAATCAAACAGACAAAAAATATAAAATGAGAGACTCTTTCTGCAAGGGGGAGTGTGATTTCCTTGTCTGTGTTTTGTTAATAGAAGAAATTGCCCTCTTAGCTGTTTAAGATGAGGTCGACTAACAGCTTAAAAATACGGGCCCCTAATTGTGCCAGTGACATTGGCAACAATCCAACAAAAGAAAAAAATGAAAACAGGAAGCAAATGTAGCTTTCATGTCCTATGTTTCCACCTTTTGTAATCAAGGTGCACATTTTTTTCAAAAGGCTTCAGTCAGACTTATTGTTTATTGTCCTAAAATACACATCATTTAGTTAAACAAACCGTATGTGTCTTTGAAAGTTGCAGTTTTCTAACATATCTGATATCTGAGGTTATTGTCTATTAAAAACCTTTTATTTTAAATCCATATTTAATTCATACATTTGTGAAGCATTAGTACTCATTTTATACCTTCTTTATGTCATGTACTGAGTTTTTTTACATATTTGAATGAATGCATTAATTAATGTACTTAATTAATTAGTATTATTTCTGAAGTATATGAATATCCTATCCTACAATGACAAAAGATCACTGTGTGTTGCATATGCAAGTTTCTAAGAATAACTTGACATTATGCCTGTCTGTGTATATGTTTGTATTAATGTATAAAAGCCCTGCCTTCTATGAATGATGAAGGCAGTGCAGACAGAATATGAGCATCTGTGACATAATTTACCACTGGGCCATTGGAATTATTAGCATGAGGCTCTTACACCTATTAAATGTGTTAAACAGTGCTAATGTCTGTTGCCACACATACTTTTTCTGGATCTGAGGCAGCATAAACTTGTACTGGAATGTGCGATTTATTACAGCTGAAACTCTGCAGTAATATAAAAACACTCAGCAGGCTGTGGGGCCTGACCATCTGATTAGAATGACCTCTGCTGATGGGCAAGTGTTTTCTGGACTGAATGTGGTATAATGCTACACCAGTTAAAGAAAGTTGATGACTCACTTGTGTGCTTCTGTTAGACTAGCATTTTGAGACTAATGTTCTTAGGCATAGACAGCAGCGACAGCACTGAACCAGACAGGTTTGCGGGAAAGAAGGATGTTTCCAAGTTAAGTGAGGACGTTTTTTTATATTGATATTAAACAGCAGTCATGCCTAGAATGTTTTTTAATTGCATGACTGAATTGTAGCTTTTATTTTAAGTAGCTCTAAGTTTTTGTCTTATATTTGTTTTAATTCTTATAGATCTTATATTTCTGATGTTTCTGCCAAATCCTATAGAAACCCTATGTTTCTGTCAAACACTATGTAAAAGTTTAAATTATTGCTACAATTACCAGAATTACGAGGTGCATTAAATGTTTTTTCTTAGATGTATATAGTTTACGTTCAGTCTCAACATGATATTTAATTTATTAAGAACCTAGTCTATCAATGTCAGTACATGGTCTTTTTATGTGGCATTCTGGGCTATGCATACAATCTAGGATAGCAGAGTTTACTATATTTACAAGTGTAATAATTGTAAAAAAGTGTGCTTTTGATGTTTATTTATTTTTTTATTTTTCAGAGTATTTAGAAACATAAATAAATACTTTTAATGAGTCTTCACATTCCAGCGTGGCTCAACTTAGATACATTACATTGAGGTGCCCCGGCTGTCTCATCTCTGGCAGCATTGTCCCTTAGGTCTTGCCTATCAGATCTCGCTACCTCAAGACGAGATCTGGGAGGCCTGTCTCTCTCTCTCTCAGATCTCTGAGGTCTGAAGGGCAGCTGCTGCATTCTGATGGGCGCTCAGGGAACTAACAAGACACAGAATGATGGTAATGTCTCCTCATTACCACCACACCAGGGGTGGTGACATCCTGACTCAAAGACTATTGAAATAGCAGTTTCCTTTTTAACTCGGACCTTCGCTCTGCTCAGAAGAAAAGACCTAGTTCTAAAACGTGTAAATATTTCAGGGGTTTGAATAGCTTTTTTTGTTATCAATAGGACAGGGACTGTTAAACTTGGCTAAACAAGTAGTATACTCCTACGTTAGACAAAAAATCAACTAAAAATGAGACTACTCTGATCAGTTGTAATATTTTACTATTTAATATGTTTTTAGAAACGTAGCAAGTATAATAATATTTTAATACACAGTTAAGGTATTGTTTTACATGCAATATTACATTTTAAATTTTAAATGTTAAGAACTATATCTGTGCAGAGGAAATCTGTGCAAATTGTTGCCTTTAAAACAATCATGAAAACCAATAAAACAAGAATTCAATGATATTCACTTTGCAATGTTAAATATTGCTTAGGAGCGCAGGATTATGGGAAATACCCTTTGTTTCAACGCTCATCTTATTGGTAAGAGCAGGGCACATAATCTCAAATGTTTATCATATCTAATTCTCCTAAATGCACACACACCATGCATTATGCTTTGTGTCGCTATGGAGAGTATAACAAAATGCAGCTTTTTTACTAATGTGGTAATGTTGCCCTGTTTTCTGATACTCCAAATTTGTATTTCAGATTGTACATGTAAGTAGCCCTGTCAGGACAGACAGAGGGGAGATGTAGCACAAGCATATGAATGATATGCCCAGTGTCAGCTATTGATCATAGCCAAAGGAACACACATCCCAAACACCTACTTATATTCACTCTCTGCACGGCAAATCTTTAGTGAAACTGAATGAAAATCCTAACTGGATCAATTTTTTGTGCATGTCAGAGTTGGGCTGGGGGGTGCCCCCGGCCGTCACCTAGCACTGATGAATCTGCATCCAAATTGGCTGCAAGCCAGCATCACAGAAGAGTGAATTTCTTTTACCACCAGGGACGACTTCCCCTTCCCCAAAAACAACTTGCTTAGGTCTCACACTCTCACTGGCAGTCTCTCATCTTCAAAATTTGTGAAGACAATGCTTTGATATATTTAAGATAAACTAGGTCGAGTAAAAACAAATTTAAGAAAAATTGAGTTTTAAGATTTTTTGATAAAAATTAGACTTACTGTTCATGCAAGACACAATAAAAGAGTCCAATGATATTTCTCAAGAGCATTAGCGCTTAATATTCTAACATTGGTTCGTAAACAGTGAAATTAAATCATAAATATTAAAACTGATACAAACTGTTTATTAAAAGCCATAACTACAGCAAATTGATTTACTTAGGTAATCACTCATATAAAATTATGAGGAATTAACAGAAATACGATTTTTTTGCAAGGGAGAAGCGATGATAGTTCCCACAACAGAAATATTATACAGTGCACGTTGCGTTCACATGTGAAGGCAGGGGTGTAGGCAGCACAATAGCGGGCATGTACATACATAACACAAATTCTCACACCCTCACACAGTACTGGTGTAAACGGTTTAAAATATATAGTTCTTTTATATGTAGCCCTAACATCTCTTCCTTCTCTCCCATTTATGTCTTTATCCGCCTTTCTGTAACTCACTTTACACCCTCACTTTACAACAAAAACATTTGGAAAAACTTTACCATTCGCTCCCACATCTTCTCCCCACCCTCTTTGCTTCCTCCGCATTCCAGCCTCTCCTTGAAACCATTAAAAGGCTGTCTGTTGGGGAAAGCGAGAGGAATTATGAAAGAAAGCATCTTTGAGTCAGGTGAGATTACTCCCCTCAGCTGAGTCCATTACTTAATAGGATCAGTAATTAATGGCAGGAGCCAGATTCATTCAGTGCAAGGACGTGTGAACAAGCAACCTCGTTTAAAGTGCGGCAATGGCTTAGGGAACTGATTCTACAGACTGTTTTTTGAAACGAAACATTTTCTTTATTTCCTGTTTTAGCGAAAACATTGCATTAAATAATTTCCAACATATCCTTGATTCAAGGATAAATTTTTAAGAGGACAAATCAGGTCTGATTGCTTGCCTTCTCTCAGTTTTGATAATGAATCTGCGACAAACATCTGTCACCAAAGGCTGCAACAGCCACGCTTCCTGTGACTGTTCGATCAAGTCAGCTTTTCACAGCTAGTATCGGCACCGCACTGCCGCACTTCTTCAGGCTTTATCTGAAGAAGAGGTAGTGGGTGTCTCCCTAACGACATATTCGTTTTCACTCTGCTCTCCTCCACCCTTCTCATTCTCTCCGCAAAGAATAGCCAAGAGTTGTTTCATCTCGCACCCACTCACGCATGCAGAACAGACAGGGAAAAGAAACAAACATTTCACCATAATAACATGAACACACTGTGCATTATGGCTTAAACACACACACCTTTTGCAATGGCAAAAAAAGAAAGAAAGAATGGGCTACACCACGTATACATGATCTGTACACAACGATTTTAAATGAGGTAGAAATAAGGACTGTTCTGTTCCCAAAGTCTAAAGATAAGTCTGTTTTTTATATGTTTTATTTATATAAGGACAAATTGAGAGAAGATTTGAGAAAAGATAAAATAAGAGCACTCGATAAACTGCATATATTAAATTATTTTGTTATGCTGTTAAGATACATTTTCTGACCGTGTTCCGTTCGTTAGGTCTTAAAATAAGAACATAAAATAAGGGGGGAAAAAATTAAGATCACAATTCGTGATTCAAACCGTCGTTCATAAATATTAGAATTAAAGTGGCTGTTTAAAACAGTCTATATAAATCAAATCGAATGCAATCATTTTATCCTTTTCTCAATTAGGTTTTTAATCTACAACACATAATATAAAAAATTAATTATAAAAGTTTGCTTCTAATAGTAATGTCGCACCAGCATTTTTATTTTGTGCGTCTTTCATCTGATCAGAAGAGTTTAGATAATATTAACATTCAATACATTATTTACGTGTAAATAAATTAACAAGATTACAATAAATATAAATATTAATAAACAAATATCTCGACATCTCTATTAAATTACTTCTCACCTCAATAACACTTTTAGCAAATACTTTTGCTGGTAATCTGTCATTTTTGAGTGCGCCATATTATTATTATTATTATTATTATATAACAACAGTAATAATACTTTCACCGTTGCTACAATTGCTATCATACAGTCTTGACCATTAAAAATCTTATTGTTGGAACTAAGCGTTCAGACATTACTAATATATAACCATTTTACATGTATATTTAAAGAATTTTTTCATATATTTGTATATTATAGAAATAAGTTATGAGGGCAAACATGAGAGAATGCTGAGCAGGAGAAAGTGTTGGAGATCAACTGCATAAGCATCTTAAAGGTTACACTGATTTGATCAGATTAAACACCAGAAAAATGTTACCGATCAGCACTGATCACAGCTCTGGTTCAGCATCGCGACATCACATTAATGAAGAACATTTAATGCTCGTTTATACTGCAGCCAATAGGTCAAGACAGAGCAACTTTGGCACATTGGTCAAGTCCAAGTTAACATAGGTTTAAGTTTACTAACGCTTACTTTAATATAGAAAATATAGGTTTACTCCACAAAACGAGCCTTAGCACGATTTCAGTTGATTTTTGCTCTTGTGTTTAATATTAATACAGATATTGTAAATTTAACAGTGTCAGGATCACATGGAGAAATGTTGCCTGTTCTTAAAAAGATAATATGTGATGTAATATGAATTTTAGATAATGGTGTCGGGATTTTCTTTTTGTTAAAGGTACCACCTAGCTGTTCTTACATTTCCAGAACATATGAAGTTTAAATGAAAGGATTTAGAGGTTTCCTATGTAATAAAATGGCACGCTCAAAAGGAGATTGCAGTAGCTGTTTGGTAAACGCATAAAAAAAATTAACTGCTTTTTGTTTTAATGGAAAGCATATTACATCCAGAGCATATTTACAATAGTGACTAATTTATTTACTTTCTGCCATCTGAAATACCGGCATCAAATTTATAACGAAGACGGACATACAGCCTATTGATTTTTAACGGTATTATTATTTTTTGTTTCATTTCTCTATAAATTCTATAAATATTTTATAGAGGTTCATAACCAAAAATATTTAAAACTCTAAAAGGTTTTAATGCACATCATTTGCATTATAATATGTGTTTAAGCGTCATAGTAAGCGTAACTGTACTTAAAGTGCTGAAACAATTTTGTTTAGACAGAATAGTTTCTATTAGGCAGATTACACTGTCATTTGCATTTATTACCCTACACAAGACGCTATCTTAATAAATAATTCCATTTACTGATTTTGCTTACAAGCTCAAATAAACTGCATACAATATTTTATGTGACCTAACTATTATGTCACGGATAGAGGAGATAAACACATTTTTTATCAATAAACTGATTTTTTACAAAAGCGAAAAGATGCGTCATAATAAAACACTGTCAATGAGCTTGTTTAAATAACACTGTTATTTAAAGCGTTGGATAACGCTAAACTCGCAAGGAATGTATAAGTTTTTCAGGCTGATAATGCATTCGTGAAGGAGCGCAGGACGGAATCCACCTGCGCCGAAACCCCGATGCGCAGAGCAGTGCGGTGTCAGTACCATTCAGATCTTTACTCTCCCACAGATTATACAGTTATGTTTCAAGGTGACCAGCAGTGCTATTCAATTTAACTGTTCAATTACAAATGAAACACTCTAAATTATTTTGTGAAATGTATACTGTAAACAAAACTTACATAATGTAAAGCCAAACACATACTGGTTCATCTTGGTTTTTACATTTTTTACATAGAGGTTAAAAAATAGTGCGTGAGAAATCTTGACAGATATGTGAAACGGTCCAAGTGCTGGCCAAAAGCAGTCCAGGGGCCTGTGCTGGTAACAGTGTGAGCATGGCACGGAGAAACCAGCCCAGATGATTAATGCTCTACAAGCCATTTCTCCTTCCCCAGACCCCAATCCTCCCATTTTAAACCTTCTGTTCAAATGCACACTCAGCATAGAAACTTTAGAATAACTATACATTAGGCTATAGAACTATAGATTAAATTAATATTGTCAGTTAATATTGTCACAGTATCTGCTGTACTTTTCAGGTTGTTTATGTTAAGGATTTCAGCAACAAACAAGTGTCAATTAGATAAAGCATATTGGGACCATAGCTAGATCTGCCAAGAGTCAAAAACAGCTAAACAAAAAATTGTCTGGGATGCAAACTTCTCACAAAACTGGCCATGACCATAAGTGCAGATGCATATTCGCTACTGTAATATAATGTGTAATTTCAAATGTTTTCACCATTCTCAGCCTCAGAAACTTTATAATGAAGGCTGTCATTTGTTACATGGGATGGCATACTTGGTCCATAAAAGTGCTTGCATTTACATACTCCCACTTCAAAAAACTGCTTCCAACCTCTAAACTTTTACCACACAAGAAGAAAAAGAAAACAGTTTACACAGTAGCAAACATTCAAACCATTGATTCTTCACCTACATCATTAGCCAAAATATTTACAGCAACACATATCAATCAAAATACTTTGCACACACAGCCACACACACAAAACCATGCACAATGAATATTTCACTTTGACATATTCACACACACACAAGCATACACTTAAACACCAATAATGACATAGCATAACACATAGCAGAGCATACTGTTAGTGAGTAAGACTGGAGAACACACACAAAGAGAGCAAGACAGCAAGAGGAACAATGCCCCACTGACCTGCTGGGACATTCTGAAGAGGAGGTTGCTTTCAGTGCTCTGCTTTGTCCATGTCCCCATGAAGCCCGGCTCAGTGCTGGCCGGTCTGGTGCTGAACTGCATGAAGCTCTCTCCTCCTCCTCCCCCTGCACTGCTGCTGCTGCTGCTGGATCGGACTATGGACTCGTGTGCCCTCTCTCGATCTTGCTCTCTCCACACCACACTGCCTCTCACATCCAACTCTGTCTCTTCAGACTGCCGGTAGAGAAGAGGGGGAAGGGGGAAAGATAGTGTGTGAAGGTGCAGGTTCAAATAGGGAAAGGGTGAATGTTCTTGTCTTCTGTCCTGTTTCTCTTTCCCTTCTTTCTTTCGGTATTCTTTATCTCACTCTCTTTCTGCAATCTCCGCTTTTGGGGGATGGAGGGTGTGTTGGATTAATTCAGGAGAAGGGCTGTACAATGAATATTTCCTCTGGGGCATGTGGTGGTAGAGGGCAGGATGAGTGTAGCATCAGAGGTAAGGAGGGAGGAAGAGAAGGATGGGGGTGTAAGGTGAAGGAGAGAGAGAAAAAGGAGGGATGGCAGAAGAGTGGAGGAGGAGGGAAGGAGGGGAGTATCTTTTTTTGGCAGCACCCCCACTTTTTCTAAATGTCAGTCAGGCTGTTGGGCTGTCCTCCAAACATACAAGGACATATACACACACATACATACATTTCAAGCAGATATCAATTATCAAACAAACTCACTCAACCATAGCCTGGCCTTTCAACCTCTTACACACCTCAACATCCCACACAGATTCAGCACAGATTCAAAAACACACACACAAACCACATAAAGATACTCCCTAATTTTTATGAAAAAATATACATCCAGTCATTGCATACTTTCAAATCAAAACCACAACTGTACTATAACTGTAACTGTTATTTTGTAAAGATAAATTTAAAAAGGAACTGTGAAACTGAAAATTGTAAAACTGTGAAAAAATGTGTAAAAGAATTGTTAAAAAAAGAGAAATCTTCTCTCCCATCTCCCAAGAAAGTGCCCTCTCTCACCAGTAGTGTCCATCGTAGTTTTCCTTCCAGCTGTTTGGAGATCAGGTGTTAGAGTATATCAGATCCAAAGCAGCCACTCCTCTCTCTCTCTCTCTCTCTCTCGCTCTCTCTCTCTTTCTCACTTTCTCTATGCTACACTCTTTTTTGGGCCCATTTTCTTCTTTAAAGCTGCACACATCTCTCCACACTAACTACTTTTTGCTCAGCTAGCACTGTGTCAGTGTGTGCATGCACAGGCAGCCATGAGTGCATATGTGTTGGTGTGAGAGAGAGCATGTGTGTCAGGCCGCAGCGCGTCTGAGTTAACTGCTCCTCTCTTCTTGCTGGCACTCAATGACATGGCTCTCTCTCTCATCCAATGATCTGCTTTCCCACTGAGAGAGAGAGAGAGGAGGAGAAAGCTGGGCTGTCCCTGTCTTATTACCAGCTCTCCATGCCTGATGCTTCCCCACTCTAAACCTCAATGGGATTGAGCCACTCTCTAAAACAGTCTCTCTCACACACACACACACACACACACACACACACACAGAAAAACTGCACTCTCCACACAATTATTCCAAGCAACTATTCCAATCATGTATCAGGAACTACAGGAACACAATCATCTGTAGCTCAGTTGGTAAAGCATTGCACTAGCAACGCAAAGGTTGTGGGTTCGATTCCCAGGGAGCACATGTACTGACAAAATGTATAACTTGAATGAACTGGAAGTCACTTTGAATAAAAGCATCTGCCAAATGCATAAATGTAAATGTATTTGTCAATACAACTGGAGAAGTTCCAACTTCTGTAAAAAGCTCAAACAAGAAGACAACTTAAAGCCAACTGCAAAATTGCTTTAAAAATATAATTCTATTTGTACTCTTTATTATAATTCGAAAAACCTCGGAAAATAGTATATGTAAAATAGTACAAAATAGTAAATGTTTATTTATTTTACTTTATTTACGCAATGTCCGTTCATGACTACATTCACAGTCAGATTAAATCTAGAATGTGGCATAAAACAACACTGGAGCCAGTTATTTTAAAGTGGGCACACTACTATTTGGTTTTAGTATTTTGTCCTTTGGTCTAATTCCTTTGTCTGTTTTTCTTCTCTTGTATTAAACAGGTCTAGCTAATGTTTCTATGTAATCAGTCCCCCACCTTCCTACGTGAGTGTGCACACACACGCGTCTTTTGAAGTGTGGCAGAGCACATAATCATACATACTCTCTCCCACTCGCAAACACAGACACACACACACAAAGAAACGGAAACCTCAAGTGGATGCTTTCAGATTTTAATTAAGAAAAAAATGAGAAAGAGGCTCCATTTTTGCCAAATTGGTCCCTGCAGCAGACAGTCTCACAAAGGTGGGGAAAAGAAAGAAACCCCTAACATATGCACTTACAATAAGTGGCAGCATCTCTCCCTCATTGTTCATGTCAAAAAAATTTATATGAGAAATGAACTGTGTAATAAAGCTATTGTTCTATATTTGTTATCATTGCGTCCTTACATCTGTTGTACACCACTTCCCCTCATGTCAACTGTTAAAATTATAGCCTTTGACACTATGCCTGAGTGAAATGCCACTGTGATATCTCTTCTATGAAACAAAAAAAGGGAATTAACTTTTCTTTCTTCTGCTATATTAAATGGCTTCTCATATGTAGAAAGCCACTTGAAATTATGTGGCAATCTAAAGGAGACAGCTGTTGCTGTCTTTTAAAAGCCTCTGTATAGAACTAATGATAGCTCTGGCTAACCTTTACTTGAGTAATCTGCACAACATTTTGTCTGATCAAATCTAGTGTTTCTTTTATGGATTGAATAAAGGCAAAAGCATGCCTGACATAATAAGAACTTAATATGGCGCTTTGTTTTGTTTCTCACCCCCCCCTCTCTTTCTCTCTCTCTCTTTGTCTCTCTCAAGTATAGAGTGCCCTCCACAGTAACCACAGGTAGTGAAGACCACACATCATTACAGGCTAATGGACACTAATGGGAGAGATGCTCAGAGCCCATTGTCACACATTTGTCCCCTCCATTTCATCTCTATTCACTCTTTCTTGGCCAGATTGCTTATGAAAACAACACTGCCATTAATACATAATTATGTGGTAGTCACCATGTCTTTCAAAAATAATAATTAAAAACAGAGTTATAACATCAGTAACTTTTAATGCTAAGGCTATTGTTTATTCATAAAGTTCTGGCAATCACGTCTTCTATCACAGAGATCATACGGTCACATATAAGTCTATCTCAATGTTTTTTCCCCCAGTCCATCTCCTCTTCTTCTCTCTCTCTTTCTTTCTCTCTCTCTCTCTCGAAAATGTGCTGGTCTCTTGATTTTTCAAGTGCTGCTGAATGTCACCCTCTCATCAAATTCCCTCCCCATTAATAGTTGTTGTTTGTGAAAGGTTTAAGTAAACTCTGCCAATCCCTTTTCTATTTTCTTGCTCTTTCTCTTTGTCTGGGGTAAGCACAGTTACTGTCAGTGGCACCAGCAGCAGTCAAGAAAAGCAAAGATACAAAGTAATGGACTCCTTTATTAAAACTATTATTCTGCAAGCCTTTAAATTCCCCTCAGACTAGGGGCATGTCGAAGCTGATATAATTAACTAGAGGCTCAGCTATGGATCAATTACCAGACAAGCAAGTGATAGCCAAATCAATGAAAGATCATCAGCCACATTATCTGTGTTGCAACTCATTAGAGTAAAGGAGAGGAGAGCATGCTGGTAGTCCCTGGGTTCTGGCACTGCAGCAGCACACAGGACGTTGACTTTATTATAGTGATCCATGTCAGTGTGTGTTTATAAGTGTGTAAGTGTTATAGTTTTGTGGTATAAGCCATTTTTGCAGATGTTTTGTGAGGTTCCTCTATGCCTCATATGTCTTTAGGTGTCTCTACTTTGCTTTTTAAGGGAACCATTATAAAAATAAAACGCAGACACATACTTGACCTGACTTATAGGGTGGGTGAAAAGTAACTAGACATTAAAAATTGGTAATAAAGTCCATATTTCTAATACAAAATTATTGAAAAAATACTGCCACATTGGACACTGTTTACATCATGACTCCAATGATACTACAAGTTCTATATTTTTAATGCCTAGTTACTTTTCACCCACCCAATAGAATCCAGTGCTCTGAAAGGTTATTTAAATTTCATTAATTGATGGAAGGAAAATTTTATTTTAAGTTATTTTATTTAATAAATTGTATCCTTAATCACTGAGAAATTAAATCCTTAATCACTGAGAAATGGAATGCAAAATATAAAATGAGTTATATGAAGATGATCCTAAAGAATGAGGAAAAAATCTGTAATCTGTCCACAGGAATTGAGTGTGTATCTAGTGAGTGGGTTGTGATTTTAATCTCTCTAATCTTTTAGACTGTATGTCATCAGATGGTAGCAGGATGGAACTGAGACTGTTAGAGAGTAGAGAGAAATAGAGAATAGAGAAAGAGTAAAAGTAAAAAAAACTTTGAGAGCCACACATGATCTCAAAGCCATTGATAGTGCAATCATTTAGTATTCCACGAACCATTGTGACCAGCCAGAGAAAAAGGCTATGAGAAAGAAATATGAGAAAGAAAAGAGAGGAGAACAAAAACAAATATATTTTCAAACTCAGTCAATACCACAAATACCACGATCTTTATCTTCCAAATCATTATGCAAATGTATGTAGTGTTCAGAGTGTTCCATTAATAGGATTAAATAGCCTTTTTTGTCTTACTTCACTTCTACTAATTGAAGTAAAGATATCGTTGACAAAGGTAGGGTTATGGGTCTAGTGTCTTTCTGTCAGTTTCATATCCTCTCCATATTCGCCACCCTCATCTTGTTTGTAAAAAGCTTTCCCTACAATGGCATTTAAGAAACGAGTTCTGGTGCTCAGTTCCACAGCTTAATTGATTTTAAGGCTAGCATTCTTGCACTAAGAATTCAGCAAAAAACTTAAATGTTTGCATGTAAAAGTAAACACAAGGGATTACACCTGAAATTGTAGTTAACTAATAATTAATTTAAGTAACAACATTAATCCAGCCTATTAGTTTTTTTTCATTTAGGATAAAAAAATCTCTCTCTATATATATATATATATATATATATATATATGCAGTCATGGCCAAAAATATTGGCACCCCTGCAATTCTGTCAGAAAATGCAACACTTCTCTCAGAAAATTGTTCCAATTGGAATTGTTTTGGTATTCAACTTATTGTTTTTGTTTGCACTGGAACAACACAAAAAACAGTAGCTAACTTCCCTGGACTTGGACGGATGAGCAAAATTAATGAACAAATTACAATGAAGGATTGTTTGAATGGTGGATAAAGAACCCAGATTAACTTCCAAACAAATTTCAGCTGATCTGCAGACACAGGGTACAACAGCGTCAGCTCACACTATCCATTGCCATCTGAATGAAAAGGGACCCTATGGTAGGAGACCCAGGAGGACACCACCACTGCTGACACAAAGGCATAAAAAAGCAAGACTGGGGTTTGTGAGAAATGTGAGATAACCACAATCCTTCTTAAAGAACGTACTGTGGACAGATGAGACAAAAGTAGAGCTTTTTGGTAAAGAACATTATGGCACTGTTTACAGAAAAATAAATGAAGCCTTCAAAGAAAAAAACACAGTCCCTACAGTCAAACATGGTGGAGGTTCAAAGATGTTTTGGGGTTGCTTTGCTGCTTCTGGCACTGGATGCCTTGACTGTCTGAACAGTATCATAAAATCTGATGATTACCAAAGAATTTTAGGGCACAACATAGTGGCCAGAATCAGAAAGCTGTGTCTCCACCACAGGTCATGGGTCTTCCAGCAGGACAACGACCTGAAATACACTTCAAAAAGCACTCAGAAATGGTTACAAACAAAGCGCTGGAGAATTCTGAAATGGCCAGCAATGAGTCCAGATCTGAATCCCATAGAACACCTGTGGGGAGATCTCAAAACAGCAGTTGGGAGAAGGCATTTTTTCAATCTAAATGACCTGAGCAGTTTGCAAAAGCTTTACATTTACATTTAGTCCATTTTATCCAAAGCAACTTACAAATGAGGACAAGGAAGCAATTTCAACAACTATAAGAGCAACAATGAAGAAGTGCTATAGGCAGTTCTCAGGTATTCCAACACAGTGTAAGAAGCCCTCACAAATATATATATATATATATATGTATTTTTTTTTCTTTTTTTTTAATAAAAGAAGTAGAAGTAGAGGTAGTGGCAGTGTGTTAGTTGATTAGTTAAGGAAGTGAAGACGAAATAGTTGAGTTTTTAGTCATTTCTTGAAAACAGCTAATGACTCCATTCTGATTCCATTCAGCCACTCAGTTATAAAGTTATAAAGTTCATTCCACCAACCAGGCAGAGTGAAAGTAAGAGTCTGGGAAAGTGATTTCTTCCCTCTTTGGGATGGAACCACAAAGCGATGATCATTAGCTGAACGCAAGTTTCTGGAGGGCACATAAGTGCGAAGAAGTGAGAGCAGGTAAGGAGGTGCGAATCCAGTAGTCACTTTGAATGCAAACATCAGAGCCTTGAATCTGATGAGAGCAGCTACTGGCAGCGAGTGCAACTGGATGAACAGCAGAGTGACATGCTCTTTTAGGCTCATTAAAGACCACTCTAGCTGCTGCGTTCTGAATCAACTGCAGGGGCTTGATAGTACAAGCCGGAAACCCTGCAAGGAGAGCATCGCAGTAGTCCAGTCTGGAGAGAACAAGAGCTTGAACGAGGAGTTGTGCTGCATGTTCCGATAGGAAGGGTCTGACCTTCCTGATGTTGTAGA
>JAZGTI010004638.1:0-27513 GCA_036877585.1 Botia kubotai
GAGTTGCTTATGTTAAGCGACTCTCTCGGCATATTGCTAAATGAGGGTGTTTGCCATTTCTTTTTAATTAGCAGGTTTGTATAACCAAGGTTTGCCATATAACATCAGCAAATGCTTACGATTAAATAAAAGGCATGTTTATACCGTAAAGGTCTGATAAAGTAAAACTTTTTCACAGTTGAAAACGTCTGTTTGTGTAGTGACTCATACTAGAATATTAAAAGGTTGCTGGTGCTTACGTTATCATTATTAATGGACAGTTGTGGGTATAATCCATTCAGTGGACACTCTTTATTGCTCCTCTTAATAGGAGACCATCCATTTATGGGATGAATGAAATCAAATTAGTAAGTCTACACGTGCAGCAAGTAGAGAATGATCTAATGTGGAGGTCTTTAAGAAACTTTCCAGATATCGGTCTCATACACAACCTATCTAAACAATAGCAACGCACATTTATGCATCTGCCAGACGCGTTTGTCCAAAGTGACTTATAATACTGATAAAATGCATATCTTAAATGCACTGCATGTTCCCTGGGAATCGAACCCACAACCTTTGTGCCGCTAACACATTGCTCTACCAATTAAACTACAGGAACACCTTGGTACGAATGCCACAGATGTTGACCTTTCTGTTTGTACCTCTCAGTCCTGTTGGCCTGGCGACGGCAGGGCACGGTATTCCGCACACAGGTGCCTGTGGCAGGATCAACACTCTCCACAATGACAAAGGGCCTCTCCTCCAGCGTGGCCACCGTCAGATGGCGGTTGTCAGACACAGGCTCCAGAAAGCTGCCGTATCGGGGCCAAACGGGGTATCGCATCTGTAGAATGCCACCCTCGTAGCTGCCCACCTGTAGAAGGTTTATACGAGATTCAGGAGAGGTTTAAGTGTGAGGATTAAACTAGGATCACAATAAGCAAACAGAGAAAGGTTAAAACACACACAGATGTTTGCCGTTCTATCAGGGTACGGTAGGAACTTTCCATTGACTTCTATGGTTTTTAAACTGAGCTGGTGATGTACGCATATACATACAAGCAAAGAAACAACCACATACACACACACACAAATGACAAAAATGATAAAGGAAAATGTTCAAAATTGCAATTCAAAGTGTCTTCCTCATGCGTGTATTGTATTTATCATCCACTATTGAATACAATGCATTATTCGTATGCCCTGCCATCAGCGTGATGTATAATCAAATACAGCAAAGCTTTTTTTAATGTTATTTTCTTTTATTGCTCTTATTTTTTTAGGTTTTCCCCTCAACCTGGAATGAATTTGTAATAATGGTTAGAATTTATACCACTTCAGTAATGAAGGTGTTGCACAAAGCCGTAAATCTCCCAGGGCTCAGGGGCTCATGGGAAATCTTCATAGAGCTGTTTTGTAGACTGTGGAAAAGCCCTATTATCCAGAGAGAACTCAGCCCACTGGTCCAGCTCAGCTTAAAAGAGACTATGGAGAGCCGGTCTCAGTGCTGCCTCCACTAAACTTTCCCAAGACTCAGTGTGTCACATCCAAATACCAAGGGGGAGGAGAATGAACCTGCTCTACATTCCAGACTTGTTTGGCTGTGACATTGTTTCACAGGAAAGGAACGTATACTCAACCATCTAAAAGCAAAGTGTCCTGTAAAGTCCGTTAGCTGGGGTTGTTACGCATCTACTATTTTGTGAACATGTGACCTCCTGCTGCAGGTTTTGTGATCGAGCATTTACAACCAACAACAAATATATTCTCTTTGAGAATTTAAAGCCGCGATCTGTAACGTTCGCCTCTCTATCGCCATCTAGGTTCAAAACATAAAATTGCAGGTTACTTTATGTACTTTCATATTTTGAAGTCAAACTGACATTTTCAAACTGACAATTATAAATCATTATTATAAACTTACAGTTGTGAATCGGGGTAATTGGTTTTGAGCACTGATGTGTTAGGTACTTGCTCAGTAAAAGATTTTTCTTTACTTTTAACCCCCAAAAAGTTACGAATTGCAGCTTTTAAAGACCTAAAACAAAGTACGCTGTTCCATGTCCCTTTAAAAGACAAAGACCGTAAATCTCTCTGAAAGTGTTAACACTAATTGTGTAGCAGCTGTTCTACAGCCTTGCCCAAATGCAGGGAAGGCTTTTCGGATTGGGAATTGTAATCCATGTTTGGTTATGGTATTAGCTGTGAGGGGAAGTGAGCGTGATAAGTCTCTGCAACAGGGATTTATTGAAGGATCATTCATAAACTTCAGCAGAACAAATAGATTCAATCTTCAGGCTCCAGGTATGTTTTATGCGAGAGCCCTGTGGCGTTACATTCTCTGATTGTGTCTCATTCGATCATTAGTAATGATGACAAGGCATCTAAAAACATTGTGTGTTGAATGTTTGATTTGTAAAAATTAAAAATTTAACAGTTGCGATTAAAACCAGGGATGTGTCATAGAACGTGTTCTTATACGTGTGTTAAGAGCGACTCTAGACAAAAGCAAGCAGTTATTCTCGTCTGTAGTTTTAGTGAGCACTTTTAGACCAGAGACTGAAATAGGCAGTGTAGCCAAAGTGAGGGGTGTAGTAATTCAGTAGACTATAATGGCTATAATAGCAGGCTATTCTTGTTCTGAGGCACAAACCAAATTTCAGTCTCAGGCAGATATGTGTTATTTGGAATAGCCTATTTCTTTAGAGATATGTCTAACATGCCGAGAACACTTCAGAAGAGACTTCCAAAAGCTGATGTCTGTCCGAGAACAAAATTCATCAAGAACTTCAACTGCAATTGTATACGGTCTATTGCAGTAGTTCTCAATTGGTGCCTCATGACCCAAAAATGGGTCACAGGTCTGGTTTGACAGGGCAGTGGACAGCATGTTAAATGCAAATACAAAACACAACTAACCATATACCCAGCTGACAGTGTTCTCATAACATTGGCTAATGTTCCCTTAAAGTTCCCGTTCAAGTACCAAAAATAGTCTTGCAGTAACATTTTTTACGTTATATGTCAAAAACATTACTCTTGAGTAGTTAGTGGAATGTTTTATGAACGTTACAGAATTGAACAAAATGTTAGAAAAACATTCTCCTAACAACATACGACACCTAAAAAACTGGACGTTTGGAAGGTTGCTAGAACTTTTAAAATAACATTTTTACATTATATTATAGTAATTACTTAATGGAAACGTTAGCAAGATGTTCTTACAACGTAAAATTGTTATCCGGGTAATGGGGCATTATTTTAACAGACTACATGAAATACTGGGTTAGCTTGCAGCGAGGATAAACATGGTTTGTTTGGTGAATTACTGGCTGACGAGAGCTGTGCTTTTGATTACTTTGGTACAATAAACAACCCTGTGTTTGGTCTCCACTTGAGGTCCAATGTAAAATCTGAGTTCTGAAGCAAAACAGCCTTAATGCCAATAAAATCGCAGGATGATTTCTTAAAAATCATCCAGTAATGATTGTTTTTCAAAAGAGATGTTTTTTATGGATTGATCTTCATCATTTGGGCTTTCTTGTATTTCTGTGAGACTTTACAAATGTTCGTGGGCTGTCAATAGGCCTGTACTTTAAAAAAGAGAAGCAATGATTCATCTCGCTAATGACTTCGCCACACAACATGAGCGGTGCGTGCGCGGCATGGGAAAGTGAGGTGATACAGAGAGTGTCAATGAGAGTGCGAGGGGGGCTACAGCACAAGGTGACCAGATATAGATAAACTGTTATGTCACACAGTGGGTGCGCAGGTAAGCTGTGAAGGCCAGAGATGGGAATAAAAACTAATGACTGAATTTAAATTCCTCTACCAAATTCCTCTACCAAAAACTTCTTCAAACATCTTCTTTTTCAAAACTTCTTCTTGTTTTACACAAGTGTAAGGCAAAAATTTAAATATTTGCTCGATGTATATTTACAAAGTGCTTTACCGAAAAAAGAATACATATGTACATTGGCATTTACAAAAACAATACGGAAATACGCGCCTATGAAATAAAGAGGTGACGTACAATAATGACGTAAAATAAAGAGAAAGAAATAAAGGAAGGTGTAAGATAAACAAACACAAAATAATTACATAAGCAACACAATGAATACCAGGAAAGGCTCTGGTGTTTTCAGCTAAATTTGTTAAGGGGCTGAGGATCTGTGAGCATTTACTTAAGATGGAATTCACTAAGAATGAATCGCACCTGCCGATGGTGACGTTTATTTGTTTTAGCGCCCAACTCGCTAAAGGGATTATGCAAATCAAGAGACGCTGCCCACCAAATTTGCGCTGAATGCGCGGCACATCGCCCGATCTTGTGGATCAATGCAGTAGACACCGAGTTTTGGCAAGCTTTGCTGGAACAGCACAGCATTTGTCCACCACTGTGATCCAGGCACCTAAATCAACTAGCCTAGCCTAGCCTAGCCTACTCGAGCATATGGATATATGCACCATCATCCAATCATCAACATTTAGTCAATAAGGCGCAATCTATGACGAGAACGATTTACATACAAAGGAGGCGTATCTGAGCTGACAGGAATAACAATTAATTTATTAAAATGCACTTATTTATACTCATGGGTGGCACTCGGCTGAGCACAAGTCTGAGCACAAAACTGGCAAAAGTTTTTTAGTGAATTCACCCCCATTGTAGATTATTCCACAGACAATCAGACAGGCAAGGTTTTGTTTTGGCCTTGGATGACAACACGCACATTCTCTAATATCCGCGTTCTTTAATCCACCTGGAGGAGGGCATGATGACCGGATGTAAATTTGGATGTCAGTTTGATCTCTATTTATTCCTCTAATCTCTTTTTGTAGTCAGGTGGCGTTCACACATTGCCAGCCTGCCTGCACATGTCCCTCTCACAGGCCAAAGTGCTGGAGGGCTGCTGGCCATGCGAGGAGGAAGGGACCGTTTCAGGAAGCCAAATGTAATTGCATCATGACCTGCTGTGGACAGTAATAAATCAGCTACATTAGAGAAATCTGTGAATCAGAATTTTCTGATTCCCTCTTTATTGAATTACTGAATCATAATCTTAAAGAGCGTTAGTGTCAGGTGCTCTTGCACACACGAGAAATCTTCCATGTAAATTAAGCTTCCAAGACCCGTATCCAAACACCAAAATACAACAGCAAGAACCATAATATTCCAATTTATATAATAACATCACAATTAATATTATATATCGCTAAACAAGATAGGGTAGGCAATTTTGGAGAGGCCGGCAACAGCGAGCTAGCTTCGAAAACACATGAATGGAAGATTGTCTGTGCAAGCTGGGTGTCCAGAGATATGCAAATACATAGTTTAACAGACAAGTAGGACACTGGACGATCATTTTATGGTCCTGTGCCTTTCACAGCAGATAAATATATAAAAAATAATAAATATTGCATGTGAAGAAATGTTCAACCTGCATAACAAAAATGTTTGTGGAAAAATGACCCATCCTGCCCTTGTGAACGGATTGTGAACGGAATGAAAACACAATGTTATTGATATAGTTTTCTGCATGTTATTATTAGCTTATTGGGCTTCCAGAATCAGTTTATTTCTATAAAAACTATATAGAAACTTTATCTCCAGCTTTGTTTTGTGCAGTGACCTCTAAAATGTGTAAACGGTTTTATTACTGTGCAACAAAAAGACTTACCTTGTCCCAGTGCCTCTCTCGATCTAAAGCGATGATCACCATGGAAGGACTGGTAAGATAGCCATTGGAGTTGAAGGAAAGATCTTTGTGTTCCCATGAAACATTTAGCATATGCCTGCGGAACAATCCGTACAGACAACACAAGCTTGTTATGAAATTCCCACCTCTACACTAACTGCAGACGTGTTTGCCAATACAAAATACGTTCTATTGGGTCTCTGGCCAATTAGTAGCTTTTAATTAGTAAGCCAAAAAGTAGATTTGAACTAAGTAATGGTACAAGATTTTCCTGCTGTAGATTTACTCCCCCTCTGAAATGGGACAGAAAGCTATTAAGCTGAGGAACGAGGACAGTTCAAATACAAGCCTATAATTTTTTTCCGACTGAAATGAATATAAATCGGGGGTGCAGAGACTAATACATCTACAGTACTCATTCTGCCCACTTTAATCCTCTTTGTCTCATAGACCTGAACGTTTTCGCTAAACGAATTGTTCACTTATAAGGGCAGGCACGAGTGGAGTCGAACATGAAGCGGGATTTAAAGACGTCATTCAGTTCTGCTGATGCAAAGAGCAGTAGCTACTAGTCTAAACTTTAACCATCATTCAGAATTCATAATGACTAGAATCATGACATGACTAACTACACCAACGACCTTGTGTAGCTAAAAGACCATTTGATTTGATCATATTCACTATATCTCAGATTTATAGCCACTGCGCAACGGCAAAGCTCATAAACAATCATTCAATCTAGAGAATACATTATTATAACTGACCAAATATTTACACTTAATATGAACAAGGACAAAATAACAAACTGAATCACTGAATTTAACCTTAAAACATCCTGTAGGCCTACTATATAATGTGTTTCCTGGAAAATAATATCTTGGTTGCGACCTCATAAATGCATCARTTCTGTGCAAATAGGCACAAAAAGTGAATGGAGGGTCCCGTCTATGCCCAAAGCCAGTTCTGTAATATTTTTCAAATGGGTTTTCTGACAGATGTTTCTTTTAATGTGAGAGATGGGCTGAAACCCAAACAACGCTAAAGCCTGGGAACATTCCGAACGGAGGACCCAGTCACTCATGTGTCTCCGATACGCTTGATCACAGAAAGCTCTGAGAGGCGATTGGAACACTCTTTAATGAGGAACGTTGACTCCCAGGTGAGCCGACGATTTAATAAGGAAATCTGGAGGATCTGCCAGTCTCATTACAAGGGAGGAAGACTACACGATACAGCAGAACAATGCAATGTTTTGTTTGGAAAAACCTATTCATGATCAAACCTCCAGTGGCCAACTAAACCATAAGAATTTGCCAGGATTTTAAGTAAAATCTGCACCTGTAGATTTGGCACCCACATTGTCCTGTTTGGCTGAATTTGTGATTAACAAGCTGGACAAAAATAGGGCAATGTTGGCCAAGGGAGGACTAAATATATGACAGCTTCATCAAACATTACTGGCAGACAGAATACTCCAAATATTCCAAAGGGTATTCTGTGACGCAGTCTTCGTTTTTATCAAGGACATGATCTTGATACAGATCAATAAACCAAAATAATGAGAAAGGTAAGACGAGTTTAAATCTTTACTTTAACAAGTAAGCTTACAGAATATTTCATTACTGAGCAATGTGGAACTTAGCTTGGATCTGAAAAGCTCTTTAAAGTCTTACCTAAAAAGGGAATTGTTGGTATATGGTTTGGTGGGACTGTTGCAGTCATTGTGACCCTCGGGAACAAATCCTCTGTACTTGTGGAAACTGTGTACCCCTTTTACAATGACTGCCACGCCTTCTCGAACCCTCTGACGCAATGTTTTCCTCCAGCGGTCCGTGATAATACTGATGACCCCCACTGGGAAACTGTCAGGTGGGGACACTTCAGGGTTCCCCACAGCCAGGCTGGGAATGACCCATATGTATCCGGGCCCCAGAAGGCCCACATCTGATGCCATCCTGAACAAGTACTGGGCCTCCTCGTGTGAGCAATACACCAGGTATACCTGCGCGTCCACCTGCTGGAGTAGTCTACGTGTGCGAATGTCATTGGCCCCAACAGACATCTCGAAGCTCAACACATCCTGCAGCTCCCACAAGAAGTAGCTGGTGTCCGTGAAGGACCGTATGTAGTCCACAAAGGTCTCGTAACCGGGATACAGGCTGGTGATCACCACAAAGTTACCCCAGTTGTACTCCTCCATCACTTTGAACATCGCATTTATCTGTTGCTCTATAGAAGATCCCATCTGTAGAAAAGTCGAACCGTCAGCCTGCAGAGTCAAAGGAGAGCACAGAGGACATATAATGCCACATTTGCTCATAAATGTCTATAGCTTAATCAGGCAGGGAAGAACCACAATCAGTTGTAACATTTTTTAACATTTTCATAATCAGATCATATTAATACAATACACATGCATTTATAAAAGGAGATTAAAGGCATTTTAATGCCTAATTCACAATCTGATGTGTGTGTCCCCCATGAAATGTGTTTTCTTGGTTATGCAAACGTCTTCTCTTTCTGGCCAGTTTTTCTAATTTGATTGATATATTATTTGTTGGTGCCGTCGTTTTAACATTTTCCTTCATAACTCATAAACTATTACAAATCTACCTGCCATCTTTTGGGGCTGGAGACAAATACATATGTGCCCAAAGTAACTGTATCATTAGATAAAGACTAATGAGTGTTACAACTGCCCATTATGGGTGATTGGAGCCAATTGTAATATATTTTTTGCATATCAACCAGAAGTTTAGTGTGTTACAACTAACCCCCATCTCCCCTATGTTGAACATTTTAAAGAGCCACAAAAATTCATGTGGGTACCATTAAATAAGGGCACAAGGACATTTGATATGATATGTGCCATCAGAAGAGATAGACTCAACATCATCCATCATAGCAATAACTGTACTAAGCACCAATCATTACAGGAACTAGACTCAGGACACATCAAGACCATCAGATAAAAGAAACAAGCCTGAAGATATGTGACCTAATTCACAATCGACATGCTAATACAAATTAAGGTACTAATGTAAAACTGTACATTTATGCCATGATAGATATCAATTTAACAGTAATATTTCCGCTATGGTAAAAAAAAACATCTGTTTTTTCCATGCAATTTCAATGACTGGGGAACTAAATTAATTATTGAAAGTTTAGACTCAAAAGAATGATTTAACATACGTTTCTTATGAACTTTTATGTGTCATACAGCTGGGTAAAATTTCAAGATTTTTAGTAAATAATGTGTTTAAAAAGCCTAATTATGAATTTAAAAAGTTTTAAAGCTCCAGAACTCACTAACTCTAAATGCATCAACAAGATGTGTCATGGAAGAAAAGTGCACAAAAGGTAGTAAGACAAACATGAAGGTAATTATTGAAAGATTTAATTATTGAAAGTAAATTATGAAAGATTTTTTTAGTTTTTTGCTACCTTTTTTAAATAAATTTCCACCCATGAAGGTATAATTTTAAACCAGCCAGTAAATGAGCCTCTGATGATTATTATTATTATCATTATTCATCATTATTGAGCATTATAACTCTATAACATTGTCATTTTTCTCAGTTCCTGATTTATAGATTACTAAAGGCATACAGGAGATCCACTGTAATTCAATCATGGCACACTGGCCTTTCTCATACCATTGAAATAACATGTATTACTGTGCGACATTAACCTTGAACACATTCCAAAGTGTAAGGTACGAGAATTGGATTTACAACGCAAAGACAATTCACTAGAATATTGATCCTATCTGTGCCAGAGCCTCTCGCAGCAGCCGTGATTTATTGCCTGACTTTGAGCCATTATTTCTCTTTCTGTAATCCTATTGAATAGATTTACGCATGACACCTAATACTTGTTTGTCCACGCAGCTGCTTAAAATCATATGGGCGTGAGGGGAAAAATTCAGGCACAAAATTCAGGCACAAAAAGTGCATGCAAAAATTGCGAATCATCACGCTTAGCATTTACATATCACCGCAAGCTGCTACACAAATGCACAAATAATCAATTTAGATTTTTTTAATAAGTTAGTTAACTTCAAACTGCCCTTAGTTGAGCCTCACAGGGAAGAGACCTAATGCCCTACGCTGCCAGCTGCATTTACAGCACGGGATGGCTCATACATACAGGAGGTGCTGTTGTCCAATTAAAATCCAAAGTGAGAAAAATGGGTGTGGAGTTCTGGGAGTGTCAGGACCTGAAAGGTGTTCTCCCAAGACTCCACTCCAACTGGAGCTTTCTCTTTCCCTGACAGACTGATCTGGTGTCCTTCAAATAACTTCTGTGGTTAAAGTAGGCTACCTCTTGGAGAGAGAGAGAGGACTTGTGGATGTCAGGTGCTCTGGGATTGCTTCTTCCTTTGCTACCAGCTTCCATTCTTTAAGAATTTGTAAAACTCACCCAGACTTGGCTCAGCTCTCCTGCGGTTAGCACTCAGGAGCCTCTGGAAGACCATTTTTGAGTGGAAAAAGATGCACACCGTAGTAAAGAAGTGTTATTGTTTGCACTCAAAATTGCACAATCCTCCAAGGGCCACTTTGGTATTGTTACAGTAATAGGAATTGCGTGTACACCTTGGGCTTGAACTTGGCCCCAGGTGTCTCCACTGGAAGATCATTTGTAAACTGGACCTACATCTGAAGCTTCTATCCCAAGTGAATAACTGTGCCATCTTGGTTTAACATTTGATAAATTCATGTGTCCCCTGGGAATCTAACCCTTGACCTTGGTGCTGCTAGCAGTATGCTTTACCTGTTGAGCTACAGGAACATTTAAAATATTTAACATAACTGTAACAGTAATTGCAAAACTGTATTTTTATACACATACAGTACATACACTATCTAAGTATTTATGTAGTGGTTTAACAGAAGATACTTGAACCAAAGTCTTACGCCACTGGGATTTCATGAGAAATCCTGTACCAGATGTTTGTGACTTTCAGTTCAATCTAGAAATACACAGATCTTTTATTCTTCAAAGCTAAAGTAATCAGAAACAGCTTATTCAATTGCATGTTTTTTATGTGCAATTATACATGACTGTTGTGTTTTCTTGCAGTGGCATGAAGACCAGATTTCAACAAAGTAGAACATGCTACCCCATGCCGCTGACTCCGCCCACAGCATGAAGTGGGTGGAGCCAACAACTATATAATCAGTTCGTATTGATATAATATGATACGCATGCATTTACCAAAGGAGATTAAAGGCATTTTAAGGCCTAATCCACAACCTGAAAGTGTGGGTGTCCCAAGAAATCGGCATTTTTTGGTTATCCAAATGTGTCTTTTTTTTCTCTGCAGTTTTTCTAATTTGATTGATATTTGAATCTAAGAAACTCCAAATTAATCAATTTATTTACATTTTTTAAAACAGAGTAAAGTGTTGAATTCCTAAAACATTACATGTAAGGAGGGATGTAAGTTATAAATATGAGACATTCAGGAGACATATTTTATGTTTTTAGATAATATTAAAAAATAAGCTGTTGAAATTATTTGGCAAACTACTCTGGTCTTTATATTTTATGCGCTACAGTTACAAAAATCCTTCATTCCCTGAGTGCATCATTTTAATCCAATTCTTACACAACAACCTATTTTTTTGGCTTTCTGTTCCACTTTTTACATCTTATCAAGCTTCATCAATTCACAAACCTGGGAGTCTGAAAGGCATTTGAAAAATGACAGCTGGGCAGGAAATAGTCCTCGTTCTATCTGCAATTGAAGATACTCATCTCTCCCATTGAATCAAGGGCCATTGTGTTTCTCATTTAAGATATACATCTTTTACTATTCTGTGTGCATAATAATTGTTTTCATGTCTTATAAGCATGTTTTTAAAGCATTTAATATGCGTCACGTGACGCAAGCACGCTGCGAAAAATGACTCAACTGTGCCATCAAATTAACTAAACGAGTCACAGGCACAAATTTTGTCTGCAGTAATGCCTGTTTAATTTAAAACAATAGTTCATCCAGAAATAAAAACTCATTTACTCAACTTCAGGTCATTTCCAACCTGTATGACTTTTTTTACTTTATGTGGAGCACAAAAAAGGAAATATTGAACAGTGCAATAAAAATGCATCAGGATACGAGTTCCAAAAACAATGTTAAATACCATAAAGCATCTTCAAGCAAAACGTCTTGTGACATGTGTAACACTTCTGCTTGTTGCAAAAAAATTTTTCACATGAACTTGTAAAAGTGTAAGAGCTCATGCAAGTGTAAACAAGATTTATGGTGAACGTCACTATAAATGCGTGTACAGATATCAATATAAACGTTTTAATCTGAGCTCAAATGGCTTCAAAAGACTATAAGCATTTAGTACAAAGCTGTTTGGACTCTTTTTATGACACTTCCTTTTATGAAAGCTAGTCTTTTATCGCATGGAAAAAGAGCAAGTGTGACATTTTTCAAAACGTCTTGTGTTGTGTTCCATATGAAAGTCATACGTGTAATGCAACATGAGATTATGTAAATAATTTTCTTTTTTTGTGAACTTTTCCTTTAATGTCACATAATGTATTTTTTGATCTCTTTACTGAGGTACACTCATTTATCCAGGCTTAGCATTTCTGTGGTATTTCTGAGCTGGTGATCAGGTATAATATCGTTCAGAAGCTGTAATGCTAGCATAACTCTTTTGCTCTAAAGAACGCACCTGTTATTTATAGTCTTCACCCTGTGCACTCTTATAAAATGTCAGCGTAAAAAAAATGCAACATTGTGAGAATGTCTAATTTACCAGTTAGCCAAATATAAATTAAGTATAAACGTTTTTGTTAAAAACTCTAGAGTTTTTAACAAAGAATATTATATGTAATCTTATAATACTTGTTGTAATAGTTAATCGTTGCAATGATTTCTTATCTTGCCAAAAGCTGTGCATGCTCTAATAGTTTGTGCATGGTGGCTTTAAATTTAAAAAATATTCAGATTTGGATCATAACACTCTGTTCCTAAAATCACTTATGGATGGATCACAGTAATTTGACAGTAATGGAGTTTTTTGAGAGAAAAAAAGCAAAAGAAATACTGGAACTGTGTTGAGATTGCTTTGCGTTCATTTCCTAAACTTTTCCAATAATAGACATGACTGTCATTTTTTGTTTAAACCGCCAACAGGACACTCAATAATTTACACAAAACTTTCTCTCTTCCACTACAAAGTCTTATATGCTGTTGTCTTAATATACACTGAACATCTGCAATGTTACACTCTATCCTGATGTTACTCAGAAATGTAATTCAAAAGTTTCCACCCATCAGTAATCAGTGGAAAATAGGACACAACTGTGGGTGCTGGTTTTACATCACAACAGCCTATTGATTTTTACAGCTCACAAAATCACTTTTGCACGCAGCTGTTCAATAACTTATCAGTGCAAGGAGCTCACTGGAAAAATACATGCACATGTTAACATCTCTCGACCCCGCAGCAGTTATTTTAGCCTTGCTGTGTTTCTAATAACATTTCTGGGACGTTTCTGAAATGACTTCACAGATACCCGATTATATCTAGAGTCGATATTTGAAATGCATATTTGGTGCTTTCCTTTTTTGCCTTGATGTATTTCTGGTATCTCTGTAACCTGTAACCAAAAGGCAAAGATTCGACTTGCTTTAAATTGTTTTTTTTTACTTGCAATTTTGTTGTTTGTTATAATTCTAATAAATTTCCAATAAAATGCGTATGGGTATAGATAATAGGCTAATGTAAACCATTAGTATAATGCTAAAACATGAAAAAAATCCATTTTTCAACCCCACCTAATATTAGGTGTTGTATAATATATACTTACTGTGCTGTGTGCATATGTATATGTACTGTGTACATATGTGTAGTTCTGGGTAGGGTTAGGGATAGGGCCAAGATTATAATTACATTCAGACACTTTAAATCTAAGTGCAATTTAACAACACATACTGTATGTATACAATAGGTACATAGGTACAAAGTACACAGCAGTAAAAGACACTTAATAAAACATGGGACCAAATACTCACTTTATGAGGGATGACAACCGCAGAGCCTCCACTGATGCCCACGATAGGGATGGATGTCTGGGAAGAGATAAAGTCTAAGATCTGTGCTACGGCTTCGGAGTCCACGTCATCTTCAAACACCACACCGTGAAGGTTCTCTGAAGCCATAGTCTGACAGAGACGCATTAAAAGAGCCCTGGGGTTAGTGTCATTCACCAGCACGGTGATGGGGTTCACTTCCAGGGGCATGTCTAGAAAGTTCTCTGGACTTAGACGGCCTTTGATCTCACTGTGATGGGCCGAACCACTGAAGACCACTGCCACATTCACAGAGGGAGGGCCAAAAAATGGACGTCCCCGACAAGAAGGCACCATGTTGAGTGACAGACAGAGAAAGAGGAGGAGTTGAAAAGAAGGACCCCAACACCCTCGAGGAGTGGCCATTTCAGCCTTCTACAGCCTGAAAGACAGAAAGAGAGAGAGAGAGAGAGAGAGAGAGAGCACTTTTATTTTATATAATTCAGGTCACGATAAACAATGTTTTGATAGTTTCATTTTGCTAACCCACACACCTTATTTACAAAACCCCACCCACCAAAGCCTTGTCAGCAAACTCAATAACATTAAACCCAAATGGGCAAAATGATTGATGGACAGAGTAAAAACTCTCCTCTGACGCCTTTTTGCAGTTCACAGGCTGACATTAATAGTGATTAGGGCAACTGACAGCCCTAATTTGAGAAATAAATAAATCACGTAACACTTTTAAATTTGTTCAGAACACAACGCATGTCATTTATGCAGACAAACATCAGACAAGCGATGTAAAATCGTTCCCTCATGTAAAGTAACATGTTAAAGTATTGTTTTTTAAAGTGAGTGTTTTTTTAATGTATAGTAATCCCGCGCTTAAAACATGAAGAGAGAGCTTTCACGTGGTCTGAATGGCTATTTCTGTCACTCATAATCTTGGATTGCATGTGTTCTGGTGCGCGCCTGTGTGACACAACGGGCCATTAGCAGACTCAGGGGGAGGCATACAATGAATACAGCAGGGATCCATAGCAAAGCAAGCTCTCGACACTTCACATGGGCTGGCTCCTGATCTTCCAACCCACAGATGGTCTGGGTCACTAACAAATCACCTTTGGTGTGAAAAAATGAAGACTGCTCATTTAACAATTTGTTTCACACAACAACATGTTTGTGATATCTTTATGGGACACGCTTATAGTGTATTTTGGAAGTTCCGATGACCACAAAGTCCTTCTACAGTCTAGTAATTTCAGAGACAGCCCCCTTAAAGTGACCTAGGGTCAAGTGCATTGCTAGTAACCATGGTGATGGGGAATGATGGCAATCACGGTAACTCTCCAGATTCTGGGTTGTGCCGACTTGGAACCGAACCGGTAACCTTTTTTTGCGCAGGTAGAGCAGAACTTCAACCATTAGGCTACCACCGCACCACTAAGTATGTAACGGTATATACAAATAAATCAGGCTCAAAGGACACAGCAAAGACTCGCTTTTCAGCGGCAATCTAAATCCGAATCTGATGAGACGCACTTGAATTAGAATCTTAAAGGTTAGGCCCATCCATCCATGCCAGAGGTTTACAACTGTGACACCAGAGCCTATTAAACTATCACAGCTAGCTGCTGGACCATGCGCTGTAATTACTATGAATGATAAATGTAATGCTTACATTGCGATAGCTATCATGTTCCATAAAATGCTCCTGTGATTACATCTGGCTGCTTACAGACCTAATTGGCAAGTGGCGGGTATAAACGCCATGCTTGACGATTCGTTCGCCCGCTCTCGTGCTTTTTGCTGTATTGTTTTGTCGCGGACTTCTTTATTAGTAGCGCTTCTCACCAAATGTGGGATCGCAAGTTCTTTCTGCTCGGGTGTAAGACAGATGGCGAGGTAAGAAAATAGATATGCATTCCAGTTGCAAAAGCAACAACACACAACACTTGCCAAACGAAATCCCAGACACCCGGAGAGTTAAAGCCGTCATGCTCTTGGGTTCACATTTTTTCTTTATCTCCCTCCTTGACGGCTCCTTTTTTAATCCTCATTAAAAAGACACTGTTCAAACTCCAGTCAATACTGGCAAAGCATCAATGAGCATATTCGCATGCTCGTAACTCAATGAATTCCGCACACTTAACAAAGCTGTAGAGTTAACATAGCAACAGCTGTACAAGTTTCTAGGGAACACACAGACAGAGACGGAGGGAGGGGGGGGGGTGAGACGGAGGGAGGGGGGGGAGAGAAAGAGAGAGAGAAAGTGATGAAAGAAACAGCTTCCATTTTAAAAATACACATCAATGGATGTTTCCTGGCCACTTTTGTGGCCCAGTGGACTTTTAGAAAATAAACTTTTATAAAGCGGGCGAACGAATCATCAAGCATGCCGTTTATACCCGCCACTTGCCAATTAGGTCTGTAAGCAGCCAGATGTAATCACAGGAGCATTTTATGGAACATGATAGCTATCGCAATGTAAGCATAGCTTTCCTGTAGCTCAGTGGTTAGAGCATGGCGTTAACAACGCCAAGGTCATGGGTTCGATCCCAGGGATTGCACATACTCAATGTATGATGATCAATGTGTAGTATAATGCAATGTAAGTCGCTTTGGATAAAAGCGTCTCCTAAATGTAAAGGAAACTTTTATATTTCACACTCACTAACATTTCATTTGTGACAATATCACTGTATTTCAATATTTAGTAGATACATGCACTGCAGGAAAAAACTGCCATTTATGTACATCACAATAAGTATTTCAATATTTGAAATATGAAAATATTAACTATGTAAAAGTATTTAATACTTAAAAATCAGTTAGATGTGTTTTTAGTTATTGTGTGTTTGTTGGCCTACTGCATGTAACATTATACACAGCAGTGAGACACCTGCAGCCTCGCTTTGATGACAGCAAATTGAACACACACACACACACATGTACACACACACACACACAAGACAGGCTGCCGCTTGGTAATATATTCACTCTTCCGTTTTCAGTCTGTTAGATCTGCTGTTGATGTGGATCTTCTCATGTGTTTTTCAAGTCCTCAGATCTCTTTTGAACAGGACACTTTGATCGATGTTTGACCATAGATCATATGGACAATCACATCACACAGTTAGTGCATGTGTTCTTATTAGACTCGAACAAAACACCAAAGGAAGGAAAATGAATCGGAGAGCATCAATGTCAGACGAATAACAGCTACCATTCAATCTGTTTCATGTCATCACTGGATTGGATTTGTTTTTGGATGCATGGCACTTGAATAAATTAAAAAAATATGTATTAAGCATTACCCATTATAGTTACCGCAAAAGTCTGTGTTCTGTTGATGGACTACAAGTCACTGGATCACAGCATTACACGTAAACACAAATCATCACAAAATTTAATCTGCACCTTCTATGTAGATAATCGCAGATAGAAATATTTTCAAAGTGAAACACCAGCTGTGGGTGCCAGCTGTCCACGCGACGCCTGATGGGTGAAGCTGATTAAAGCACAATGGCTTTTAATACATTTTGCATCTCCAACTACAACCTTCATCAGCAATTCAGTCCAGAGCAGAAACCAAAATGTAATTTTAATGGATGCATTTACATGATTTAATGACAAAGGAAGTATAACATGAAACACTTCCACTCCAAGAGAACTTTAACTGCAAAATTGGGAGGAAAAATGGTACGCAATATTCTGAAACTTGTAATGGGTCAATGGGACAGCGAAGTAAAAATATAGACCAACAATTATTAAGTGCTTGTTTAATGAGAAATGTCACAACAATTTGTAGTTAAAATGATTCAAAAGACAGTGAAAGAAAAATTCACTCTAAAAATACACATTTCATGTTTTGTTGGTCATATGCACCAACAAGTATCAAAATATTTTGGTGTATTGCTTATGTCGTACATATGACAAAACTATAAAATGGTGTTAGATGACATTAAAACACTGAATTTCTTACAACTGGGTTTGGAAAATGGATGGATGGATGAATTTCTTGCAAAATGACAATATATTGGTGGAAAAGTAAGGGAAGCTGGTGTGTTATATTAGCATGAATTAACATTTTGTGTGTTCTATTGGCGGATATGTCACTGCTGTAAAATGCCACTACAAATCAAAGCGTTAGCAAGCTTTCGGGCTAAATTACGTTTACACTTGGAGTTACACTTTTGTGGCTATTTATAGCCACAATCCAGATCACATGCTTACTTGAGAGATGGTAACTTACACATTGCTAATCTGCCTGCTTTCTGTAATGTGGGACATGAGCTGACTGAGATTGTATCTGTCTTCAATCACGTAGGACAAGACTGGGATCATGGTAAGTCTCCCTTTTAAGCTGTGGGTCACAAAGGTTACCGCAGAACCCGTCCAGATGTTACTGGCTATTTTAACACTGTGTGAGCAACTGCACGCTAGCTGACAACACATCCATTGAACCGAAGATGCACACAGGCAGACACACATGAACACACAGCAAAAACAGTAAAAATACACATTCTGTGGGTATTTTAGGCAGCGAGTGTTTAACATTCAAATGGCTCCGATTTTACTCAAAAGTAGCTCAATAGACTAAATAAAGTTCTCAGTTTTTGTTAAATATCATCTTTGTCTTAGATGTTTCTAATGACATTTTTTAGAGATGTGAAATAAATATAGACACGGATGAGACACAGTTAGAGTCGTAAGTGAACAGAACAGCTCAGGAATTAGGTCCTGGAAGAATTTGATGAGAAATATTCAAATTTATATTAAAATCTTTGACTTCCGAGATCTACTTATGAGGCAACTGAGGTCTTTTTCTCAGGAGACAAATTTGAGAAGCAAAAGCCTTAAGTAAAAACTCAATATTATCTCCATTCAGTCGCAAAAACGATTAAGATATTAAAGAGATCCCATTTGTGATTTCTCTTTCCTATAGGAAAAGCTTATTAAATATGACATAAGTACAATTAGAGCACACATTATTTGTTTAGAATACACATTCATAGAGTTTGCAGGTGTGTGGCCGTACAGTGACTATTTTAAACACAGATCACATGGCAAAGGTCATATTTAGTATTCCATACGACCCACAGTGCGCTCCATACATTTTTAAAAGTGATCCAAGGTGAGAGAGCTGTGTCATGGTCAGCTTCCCCCATTAGTGTATCTCAACAAATCTACGTGTATCACATCATCACATCAACTGTGATAGTGCCTCACTGTTATCTGCTCTCAAAGAACCACCTTAACCTTCTAAACAGAAACAGATTATTACAAAGTGGAATTGATCTACACTGAAACATTATAACAGCACTCTCAAGTGTAACATTGCCATTGCATACGTTTGTAACCAGTGTGGTGGCACAGACAGGATCAGACATTAATTGTGATGTATTAGTCACAGTCCAAACAGTTGTGATTGGACATTTACTGATGATCTTTTTGTCAATAATCAGAGTCGTATGTCTTATGAATGCTAAGAAGGTCTGTTACAAATAAATTACAATAACATGTTAAACTGTCTCGTGGGCAGGTTTATAAACAGCATGCATTTGAAAGGGTTATTTAAGATGATACATGTGTGTTAAATGACTATGAATATATTTATTTTGACTCTCTCTATCATCTCCCTCTGTCACTTAATGTATTTGTGTTATTATGATAAATGTGTCATTATATATTTGTGTTATTATGATATTATGATAAATAACTAATACAATAAACAAACACAGGTCAATTCTAAGCTTCATTTTCTCTCACACAGAGACATATTTAACAGGATCTCGAATGCTATTTGTGAGGGAAATAAGGAAACAAAAACAATTTCCAACAGCCAGAAACTCAATTTCTCTCCTTTGACCTTGGCCAATTTCCTGTCTACAACATGTGGATATCAGTTGTGTGATTTCAATAACGTCTGAGGGTTCGTTTTTCAATGATGTGTAATTGTCAAGTGAGATTATTATGATTATTGATTTAAAACGAGATCTTTACCCCGTTTACAATCCTTTACAGATTCCACCAAGAATGTAAACACTTCTAGATTATAAACAGTTCTGACAGTTCGCTATAAATAACAGATACCCTCAGCTCCCTCTCTCCTCTGTTTTAATTGTATGGAAACGGCACCAGCGCCTCAGTTAGACCGAGAGAGACAGCGAGCTGATAAATGCATGCCTCTGACATTCCCAATGACAAAAAAGTCCCAGTGCAGGTACGCGTCTGGACCGCGTGTGTCAAAAAGCATAGAGATCTTCAGAACCCCATTCACTCCGCTTGTTATGCTTTTGAGGACTGTCTCCGCTTTCTGCGAGCAAGCAGCCACGAGAGAGAGTGTGACGCTCCACCTGTTAACTACGCCAGTTTTAGCCCTGTAGGCATATCCCCTGCCACGGACTGAACCCACAGACAGAAAGACGTTCTCTGTGGACACATGCCCCTAAAGGTCCACAGAGCGTCTTTCTACTGAGCGGCAGTACGTTCCCACAGAGTTAGTCATAGACACGCAGGAAGATGTAATGAAAGGGAGTTTCCTTACCTGTGCTGTGTGAACGCATCTGAGCCCGACCCCGAGCTGTACATTCTTCTGCTGCGTGTCTCCGCCTTCTCTCGTTTCCTCTTCCCTCCTTTCGGCCTTTTCTATGTTTCGCGCCGTCTCTCTCACCTTCTCTCAACACTTGTGCGAGTCTACTTGTGTGGCAGCTGAGGACCCCGCTGCGTTGATGGCTTTTCTCTCTCTCTTCCTGGCAAGGAGGGTCAAACTAAAGATGGTGTCAGTGACACAGTGCAGAAAGCTATGACAGGAATGAGTGAGAAATAGAGAGACAAGTGTCCAAAAAAAGAGGAGAAAGCAGCTGTTAGCAGCTTTGCTGGCTTCAGACGGCGAGGAGAGGCAGCTGGAGAATCGCAGTTGTGATCTCTGACGGAGAAAAGGTGTGAGAGCAGGTGGGGAGCTGCGCTCAAGAGCGTGTGGTGACTCCCTGCACGTCTATGTGTGTGTGAAGGTGTGAGGTTGTATCTTACTCTATAAATCCTGAATCTCACATGGAGCTTGTTTACCTGTGCAGTGAGCTACAGCATGTGTCTGCAGTGTGACCAGAAATCCAGAAGTGTGTCAAAGTCCCTTTCAGGTAAGTCTGTGTGTGAGTTTGCCAGAATGTGAGTCCAGTGGAAAACCAATGCGGTGTGTGTGAGAGTTGTGAGGTGGACTAACCCTCCACCCTCAATCAGACCACTCATCCATAGCCTCCGCCCACTCCATCACAACCAACCTAGTTCTCCAACCTTGGGGAATAATCATGATGGAATGATGATGCTAGGAAGAGAGTACAGTTGATTAAAATAGATTCACATGAAAGACTGGAGTCTGTGTATCTGACCTTTTGTTCTCTGGTTGGTGGAGTCTGATGATTTTGAGGAAGTCCATGAAGATGCTTGTCAATTAGTTGAAAGGAATTTCTTTCACTTGCTTTCTTTGGAATTTTTATATCCGCCCGTGCCACTCCAACGAAATCCAAAAAGTTTAAGGTACTATTGTGCTGTGGACAGCCATGAAAGAACTCAGAAATGATGCTTGTCCAGTTTGTAGAGCAGATGTGTGCCTCATCTGTTTGATGTGATCTGCCTTCTGCTCTCCAGACCACAGAACAAGCTTCTGATACCTAATCATGATGCTGTAGAGATTTATCCTGCCTCCACTCTTTCCTCCCCCCTCCTCATTTACTCATGCTTTTATTCTCTCTTTCTCTCTCTCTCTCCCTCCTGAGCCCCCCTCCAATCGTTTATTTCTCTCTTCTTTCCGAAACTGTTTGTTCTCTCTACCTCCATTACTTTTTGTTGTCTGTCTCGTGTTATTGTTGTTGTTGTTTTTGTTACTTCTACAATTTAAACTCCCCTTTTCCATTTCAAGCCTTTCTGCTTCTCGCCTGTCTTTCAGAGATGAGCAGGTCTGACATACAGGACGCTCCAAGCTCCTTTGTCCTGTTGATTCTCTCTCTTTCTCCGTCTTTTTTGGCTGTCGTCCTCTCTCTCTCTCTCTGTCTGTCTCTGACACTTCTACTCATCCCTCCACATCCTTCAACCTTGTCTGTCCTTCAGCTCTGAGGTTGATCCGAAAGCAGTTTTGTCCTCTTTAGCTGGCAAGCTATTACCAAATCTATCCACGTTCTCAAGGCATTGGTGAAATCAACACACACACACAGTTTTCATTACAGGCTAATGATATTTTCTATCCCCTAACCCCACACTTAAAACCCAACCATCGTAACATAAACCTGTTGGCATTACTAGAGTTACGCTAGAACATGATTTTGTCATTTTTATCCAAATCTCTTTAAGGTGACCACCTAAAATATCTTAGAAATGTCATTTTCAGTATGTTTCACTATATTTTACAGGACACTTTTAAAAGTGTGATTAAACCTGTACACACCCCTTTTCTGTCATGGTAAGAACTTTCCATTAACTTCTATTCAGGGTTTAAAATTAGCACTTAACAAGCACCAAATGTGAATATAAAGTGGTGTAAATTACCTTGGGGTAAATCAAATTGTTATACAGGAACTGACTGATACCCTTAATCCTAAACCTTACAGTAACCTTTAGGCATTTGTAGATTTCATTAAGACATTTACAGTTTTTAAGCTGTTTGTCTTTCCTAAATATGCATAAATGTTTTAAGCACATGTGTAAATAGAACAAAATGCTCTAGTAAAAAAGGTTAGTTTTAAACTTCAAATGAAATAGATAAAGATGAAAGTGAAAAGTTAATTTAATGATTTGACTTGGTTCAACTTCATTAGCCAAATGAAAAAAGGAATGTATAATTTAGCCAGGTTTAGTTCAGCTGACACTGCAAATTAAACGTTTCCCCTGTGAGAAAGTTTTCAAATGTCACCTCACTACCGTGACCCATTAGAAGTAAAAACATACGGTTGGTTTCTCACTAATGACAGCAGACTATTAACAAAATCAGACTGCTGATAATATCAGAGCTGAACTCTACAAACTACTTCCAGTTTGAGTGTTGACATTTTTTAAATATGATGTCTTCTGCATCCAAAACTAAATATATACTACACTATTTCAAAACTTTGAGTTTATAGTTTCTGCTAGCTTTAAAGTCCCTGTCTCATTTCATCTTCCATCTTTGAAAGGCACTTTCTAAAATGTCTAAATCACTGCACATGGCAGCTTTTAAGACACTAAAAATACTGTGATGCTATTTTAAAGAAGGCCAGGTGACGAGACAAACTGACAGAACAAGAAGCCGGTGTGACTCTTTGCTTTAAACATGCACAACCTAAACTGTGCTAAAAACTGACAACACATGAGCTCTGTTCCAAAACCCTCACTGCCTACATAGGCAGCATTCTAGCCTCATGGCAGCTCACTAGGCTTTGGAACCAAGCACAGATTCAAATGCATTTTAAACACACCCCTGACTTTTAGAAAAAATCCTGGTACCTGATGCATAATGGTGTTTGACAGTGTATGACAGCTGTAGTGCATGAGGCTGAAAATGGGGGAAAACACCACTCATACATTCTTATGATTCACAGAGCTGTTAAAAATATGATGCTTTACTAAATATTTACCGTTTCGAGTGCTGTACTCCTACCAAGTGTCTAAGTCTCATTTCCAACAAGAAGAACATTTATTCTAACTTGTCACAGGGTCGACCAATACTGAGAAAAATGTTAATTGGCTGGTTACAATTCCACCACAATTAACAGCTAAACGAGATGATTACTGAATGTTTTCAGCATGCAAACTTCCAGGAATTACGAATGTATTATGACTTCTAATGATTAAGATCACAACGACGTACCTAGGGACAGGCTGTGTGTAATATAATTAATCTGTGCTCAAGTTCTGCTTGAATGTCAGTATTGTTTATATTATTGCTGGAATCAAGGTGCTGCTATTATGGTTACATAAAGTGACGAATAGATAGAATAACTGCTTGTTATTTGTGGTGAGATGGGTTACTGAGCTGCTTTGTGAAATATGAATCATGTGACCTGCGCCCAGCTATAGTGTGTACGAACACAAAATCTCTTGTTCAGCTACAAAACTTTTTCAAAGGTGTGAATTGGAATGCAGAAGCTTTGGGTTCCCAAGGTGCAGCTGGTAGTCGTGTCAGACCCTGGGGAGAAAATGCTGTGTGGTCAAGAGTCCCCCGAGGGCTCAAGTGCAAGCTGCCTGTCCATCAGGTGTCTTAGCTTCAGCAGCTAACACGCCAAAGGCAAGAAAAACTGCCAGCCTTACACTGCATCATACGGACTGCAAACGCTGGAAATAGCAACACTGTGTAAATATATAAATATTGCCTTGCATATAAATAAATCCAATCTTTTGTCTTTCGTCTACGAAATGTGACATTCTGGATTTGTTTTATGTGCTGCTGGCTATTTATAGATAGACTTTAGTAAGAGAGGCCAGAAAATAAGGAAAAAACGTGCATTGGGGTTAACTTTGTTGTTCAAACTCCCCTGAGATGCTGCTGGAAGAAATCAAAGGAGTCTCGATTCTGACCGTAACTTTAAACCCTTAACATCTCACAGCACTTTATAAACAACATTAACATATCAGACAATAACTAAAGTGAAGTTTGAAAATAAATACAGTCCAATCTCTCCATGGTCAGAAATGTTTCACATGAAAGTATAATGTTTTTGTGACAACTGGAAAACCAGTACAGTTATTTATATGTATTAATGTAAATATACAATAGACTCTATATTATAACAAATTAACCCAAAAAATGACACATTTGTATATTACTGTGTATTTAATATATACAAACATCTGCCATTATTTATGCAGATAAGCAGATAACACACACTCTTCCATACAGTGAAACGAATGGCCTCCGAAAAGCAACTTACAAGTCCATTCAACTCATGCACTATATTCTGTGTTTAAATCTAGAGGTGCTGAAACTCTTGAACCGATGAAACTGCTAAACCTTGAACTGCTGAAACATAATAGTCACATTTGGCATAAATCCTACTGCTCAAGGATGTATGAAATATATGAGTTATGCTACTGCTAAAGCAAAAGCAACATTTTGATTTTAAAAACGAACAGTCCCAACATGCATGCTATTTATTGTTATTTACATGCCTTTATGAACGTGGGAAAAACAGCTATTTCTAAGTGGAATCATCCTGCTGCCATCTATGGGCCTCGACAAGTACAACTAAGTGATTTAAACTTTTTTCCTCCAATTTGTGAATTTATATAGCTATAGAGCATCATTACTACCCAGAGAAAAATGCTTCACTATTGTAAAGGTGACTAACGGACACTCAGTCTTTTGGCAGTAATTATACGAATCCTCTCAGACAACAGAATTAATACATTAATGCCAGAGGACCAAACTGCTCTTGGCTTCTATAAACACTTGATTAAGATACAAATCATCCAATTTGCCCAAATTATCTACCTTCTCATCAGTAGGTATTGAAAAATATCCTATTATTGCAAGATGCACAATTGTTACAAATCTTTGTTTTGTATGTTTCATGATTTTTTAAAAGACACTCTAGGTTTACACAGAAACTGTTTATACTATATGGGCTTATGCACATGTAGGTTTGTGAGAAAGGTTTCCGACAGAAAGCTAAATACTCAAGCCATAAACCTTATTTCAATTCAGGTTTAAACTATATCCATTACTCTGGAAACCACACATTTTAATACTGTTCTCAGATCATTTGGCACAAATTAGGAAACACAAATACTAGTACATTAGAGACAAATCAAGTGGTTTGTAAAGTAACGAATCAAAGACACTCCTTATGTAATGAACATACATACAATTCATTGTATGAAACACACTACCATAAGCAAAAAAAAATAATGAATGTATCTTTTGTCCTTTTAAATATTTCAGAGTCACGAGCGCTCCGTTCTCTTTAGATACACACGCACTACCTGGTGATCTAGTTTCCAAAAATAGAACCTTAACACGGTTTGACAACTCCATTAAACCGCAGGTGAATTAATTGCAAATTAATTATTAACACCCAACTGTAACAGTTGATATTCTTACTTTAATAAGGACAGAGATTTTCACAAGGATTGAATCAAAAGAGGGACAGACAAATGGACAAGCCTAATGATCATAAACTTTGAAGTAGCTCTTTGTGCCGGCCAGATGGCCGTCTGTGAGGTGGAATGAGGTTTGACTCCATATGCGCAGCAACACCTGTGGACTATCTGTCTGTTTTGCCGGCCATGCTCTTAGCCAGAGTGGTGCGAGACAGAGTATCCAAACACTGCGGCTCAGTGCGGCACATCTTATCTGACCATTAGGACAACACAGCCTGGGGTGAAGGGCTAGCTATGCAAATTTGTCTGATATAATCACCACAAGACTGGTATTTATCAAAGGGAGCAATTTATGTTTTTGACACCAACCATGCTGAAGCACTATTTATTGTAAATCAAGAGACTCGCCATGAATATTTCATAGGGGTGTGAATATTATCTATTAAAAAAGCACATCTTTGGAAAACACAGCTAATAAAATAAAGGTCCGTTCAAGCTTTCATGACAGATGAGATAAGCACAAAAACATGCAAACTACAGTGTGCTGTTGCATGGTAAAAATAAATGTATCATACAGCAGCTGTGGGCAGTGGGTTGCAAACCAAAGACGTATCACTGAAAACTGCGAAAAACAGACTAAAAGCAAATAACATAATGCTTTCCTTATCTTTAGCTGTTGACATTAAAGCTATGCATCCAAACACATTCTAAGGTATTTTAGCGCCAATTCTCCTGCAATTTGTTAAACAGAGCCAAATCCTCGACAACAACAAATCAAACTACGCACAGTGAATCAGAACAGAATGCTAGATTACCTAAAATACCACATACTTGATATCTGATGAAAAATCTGGACCCTCACACAAAACCCATTGACAAAAACTGTCTAATGGAATAATTGTATGTGTAACTGTATACTGCCCTTTCTCCTTGTTTAGCCATACTGCAAAATACAACTCAGCATAAATGTCTTTTACATCATTTTTGACAGCTGACCCTGTCTAAGCTTATTACTATGAGGCAGGACAAAAGTGAAGGCCAAATGACCAGTCCACAGGGAACTTCCTGTTGTTCATGCATCAAAAAACCCGTATAACCATCTGACAGGTCCACTAATCCAACGTGTCACTATACAGGCGCATATGCATGTGTACATGTCTGGTCTCAACCTTCTATTAGTGTCATGGGTCGGCCATTTGTCTTCCAGTGGCAGGGTTATTCACTCGGTGCCTTGAAAAGAGGGATGTCCTTATCATTCTGACCGAGTATGATATTATACGTCCAAAACCTGGGCACGCCTGACAGTGTCACCGGGTGACGATGTCCATCCCTCAGATGACTGTACGTCATATCATCTGACAACATTTTGACAAATGAATGTGAAACAGATGAATAATACATGGCACCTGTGTGGGGATGGTCAACACGTATGTTTAGACTATAATTCATCTCAAATAGGTGACGGTGAATGTAACAGCAAATCAAGACCCCCAAAAAAAACAGATTACAGGGAAAATGGAAATACTTTATGTAAACCAATCGCCACTTTCCCAGAATTGCTGAATATTACTAACATAGCTACTGCAGGTTGCGAGCAGGATTCAAAGCAAGTGTGTATCTGGTAGAAACATCTGATTTGGATATCGCTCTATGCTCATAGATATGAGGAGTATGCCCTCTGCAGGTTGTTTAATAACTATATTGCCATATAGTAAAATA
>JAZGTI010004639.1:0-27510 GCA_036877585.1 Botia kubotai
GCCATATCACAGATGGAAGAAGCTGGAGTCGTTCGTCCAAGTAAAAGCCCATATGCATCCCCTATTGTTGTGGTATCAAAAAAAGATGGCACTCTTAGGATCTGCGTGGACTACAGGAAGTTGAATTCCTGCAGCACCAGAGATGCTTTTCCTCTGCCACGAATTGAGGATGCATTGGAGGCATTGGGACAGGCAAGGTTCTTCTCGACTCTGGATCTTACATCTGGTTACTGGCAAGTTGAGGTGGCTGAACGTGACAAACACAAAACTGCTTTCAGCACCCCCATGGGGTTATTTGAGGCCAACAGGATGCCATTTGGCCTGCCGAATGCCCCATCAACTTTCCAAAGATTGATGACCTGCTGTTTTGGTGACTTGAATTTTGAGAGCCTCCTGATCTACCTTGATGACATAATTATCTTCTCTAGGACCGTCGAAGAGCACCTTGAGCAATTAGATGTAGTATTCAACCGGCTCCGCAAACATGGTTTGAAGCTGAAGCCTCAAAAGTGCACTTTGCTAAGGGAAGACGTGGCTTCAATACCTAGGCCACGTGGTGTCCGCAAAGGTTATTCATACAGATCCTGAGAAGATAAGCTGAGTCAGAGACTGGAAGCGGCCGTCAAATGTGAAGGAGGTGCTGGGGTTTGTTAGGTTTGCGGGGTACTACAGACGGTTCATTAAGGGATATGCAACACTAGTGGCACCCCTGTATAGACTTACCTCTGGTGACCCAAAGAAAAGGAAAAGAGGTGTGAAAGGAACTTCTTGACCTGCAAAGCCGTTTGAATGGTCAGATGAATGTGAGAAAGCGTTTGAGGCATTGAAAGACAGATTGACTACAACACCAGTGCTGGGTCCTCATTCACTCCTTACATTAACACAACGCAGAGCCATTTGGGGGAGCACTCCAACGAAAATGGTTACATATATCTACCACATGATGCCTACCACCAGCAGGATGTGTTTCGCCCTTCTTAAAATAGGAAAACCTTACCAGCTTCTATGCTAGGTGGGAATTATCTAAACAAAAAAAGCAACTGCTTTAGTCATTTAGCTGACGCTTTTATCCAAAGCGACTTACAAATGCGGACAAGGAAGCAATTTCAACAACTATAAGAGCAACAATGAATAAGTTCCTCCACACGGAACAACATAGAAAACTGCCTTACTCTTGATGGATGCTCAATAAAGCCAAGAATTTGGGTGTCATTTTTGTTAACAATTTGTCCTTTGAAAACCATATTTCCAATATTTGTAATTTCCAATAACTGCATTTTTCATCTTAAAAATATATTAAAACTACGACACATGCTCTCGAAGCCAGACACTGTACAATTAATTCAGCCAGAGTTCTCACATGAACGAACAAGTATAACCATATAAGCCCAGTTTTGTCAACACTAAATGGGCTGCCTATGAAGCATTGTATAAATTTTCAAATTTTGCTGATTACCTACAAGGCCCTGAATGGATTAGATCCTCAATACTTAAGCGAGCTCCTCTCCTATTACAGTCCTACGCGTTCACTGTGATCTGAAAATTCTGAACTGTTAGTACCCAGAACTTCAAAAACAAGTGCTGGTGGTAGATCCTTCTCGTATTTGCCACCCAAACTTGGAACAGTCTTCCCAGTGTTGACGGGGAGGCAGATACATTATGTCAGTTTAAATCTAGATTAAAGACCCACCTCTTTAATCTAGCCTACACATAGTCCTATGGATTTATTACTCATATTATTAGGCTGCATTAATTAGGTAAACCGGAACCAGGGACACTTTCCACAAGAACAGATGTACTGGCTCCACAAAACATCAGTTTCTCATCAATAAATAACTATAAATCATTATAATCAACTCTGTTCATATCCAAGACAGTTACAAATTGCAGCTTTAACGTGCCAGAGGGAGACTGTTGACGTCTAACTTAGCCTAGGGTTTTGTAAATTGTAAACTTCTAATATTTTTATTGTATATACTTTATGTATGTATGTATTCTACTTTTGCATGTTGTTGTGTAGTTCATGGTACTATTGCACATCCCCTATACCCCTGTTCCATAAGATGCTATCTTTTATATGCCATCTTTATGTAAGCTAGAACGCATATCTTACTTAATGATTTTGTGGTTTTATCGGTTCAGTCAACCCTTTATTCATAAACCTACTATAAACCTAGTATACCTAATTAGTCGTATACATCTCACACATATTATCTGCAATAATACCATAAAAATGTCTGACATTTATTGTGTTTTTTTATTATTATTTTTTTTTATATGTAAAGCTGCTTTGAAGCAATGTAACATTGTAAAAAGCGCTATATAAATAAAATTGAATTGAATTGAGAAAGGAAGGTCTTGGTTACGAACACAATCTCTTTTATCAGAGATGAATGTGGCTCCCAAGAGTGAACCCCTAGTGTCACTAAACAACATCCCATAATTGTGGGTTCTGTTATAATTTATGGATAGATAACTTACCAACTGACCCAATTCATTTCAATCAATGGATTGTAAATATCTGTATAGTCATGTTGTACAGTGTACAAAGTACAGTGGCTCTTCACACCGGAGCTGAACAGCATGTGTCATTTTACATGTACATACCTGTTAAATGAGCCCATTGAAATTAGTTTGCTCATCACAGCACCTTCAGCTTCCCCAAGGAACTTGCCTGTCTGAAAGAAATACTCTCAGTAGAGACAAAAACCTGCACAATATAGACACACTTTAAACCAGGGTGGTGAATCCTGTTTCCAAAGGGCCAACATCCTGCAGACTTTAACTCTAACCCCAATCAAACACCTGGACCAGATAATTGAGGTGTTTATTCATCATTACTAAAACAGGACCGGGGGTTCGTTTGATGAGGGCTGGAGATAAACTCTGCTGGACATTACAGGACCGGACACCTCCAGTCGCTTTCAGTCCTGTTAGTGGTAAGTGCACAGTACTTCACTTGTTCACAAGTTACAGTTACAAGTGGGAATCGTATTCTGATGCTAGAGACAGAATGAACAGTAGAATGGTTTTTTTTTTATACAGGAAAGAATTTTAGAGCATTAGGGATTAGTCAGGTGTCTGTGAAACAAGTGTGTTTTCAATTGTTTCCTGAGGATTGTGATGGTCTCAGTAGGGAGCTCGTTCTACCAGGAAGGAACAGAGTAGGTGAATGTTCTGCTGTGTCTGACAGAGAGTATAGATGATGTCATTATTGTTATCTGTCCACTGATGTATATGTGGAAGAGATCACAGGAAACCTAAGTTTGTATATTTCTAGTTTTAAGGAATCCAAACACGTTTAGGTTGTCAAACTTCTGAAGGTTGTCAAACTTCTGTCAAACACATGCGTCCACACTCTTGGGCAATAGACTAAACTATGAAAGGCTTCTGCACTCTACTGTGTGACAGAGCAGAAGGTATAAAATGCGGTGCAGTAGATCTGATCTATTAATAATGTAATTCTGTGTTTTTGTCTTATGAATGTCTTTGAAGTTAAAGTTACACGTTCATCTGCCAGTTGGTGGCTATATGACTGTGACTCACAATAGCCACCTCTATGTTATCAGTCCCTAAGACCAAACATACAGCTCAAGTTTGAACAAAATCACTCAATTCACACAGCAGATATGAGTCACATCCTGTTTAATTTTTTTTACATTTAGTCATTTAGCTGACGCTTTTATCCAAAGCTACTTACAAATGAGGACATGGAAGCAACTTTAACTACAATAAGAGGCAACAGTGAATAAGTGCTATAGACAGGTCTCAGGTATTTCAACACAGTATAAGGAGGTTTTTTTTGGCAACAATATTTAAGATCACACTTTGTTTTTACGTTTATATCAGCCATGTCTCTTCATTATTCTGACCAAGGCTCAAGTGACTTGGCTAAATTTAAATTGACTATTTTAAAGTGTAAGTGATGCACTTCCTGTGGCCAGTTTGTGGCGCTATGATATTAGAGACTTGCTGTAGATATTAGAGACTTCCTGTTTCCCATTTTTCACCATAATTTTACTGCCTCGCCATGGCAACACCATTCGAGATACCAAAAATCCCTTTGCAAGTTTAAATCTTCAATGTCCTGGCATGATGTGCACCAAGTTTGGTGCCAAATACATGAAATCCCTAGAAGTATTTGAAAGTTCAGAAAATCCAAACTGGCTGACTTCCTGTTAAGCGGAGCTATAAGGTGTCAGTCCGAAAGTTGTTTGGGTTGACATGACTGATACACGTACCAAGTTTCGTATAGGTGTGTGACGTGTGTGCCAAGTTTCGGAGCATGTTATGGGACCTAAAGGCCCTGAAAACCTTGAAAAGAATTTAAAACAAATCCTAAGGAAAACAATAGGGCCTTTTACACTATAATGATTGGGACCCAAATAAAAACATCAAATTTTAAATCAAATTTAAAAAATCAAATATTAAATCCCAATTCAATTTTGGACAAAAAGAGCAAATTATGGATAATGTGACTTTCATTAAATATGAGATTTATTAACACAATGCTGTATATGAATAAATATTACTGAAGACATGATAAAAAATATGAGCAAACTGGATATGTGATAAAAGTCTCTCACCAAAGAAGAAACCTCAGCAATGATGATGAATCCATTATTGTCTATTAAGTAACAGTTGATGTTCTGCACAGATGAAAAGATGGAAAAGGTTGTTGATCTGACAGCCTTTTAAAAACCACATTTATTGATCTGATGGTTATTTAATGATTTTTTCATTATTTTACCCAATTAGTATTCATATATGTATCTTAGTTGTATACATATAAATACAGCTCTGGAAAAAAATCACCACAATTCTTTCCAAAATCAGCATCTCTACATTTATGGCAGCCATTCCATTCTAGTGTCTGGTAAATTCCAACACAGGCACATCTCATTCTGTTTAACTAAGTACTGATTAAGCGATCACCTGAACCACATATTATTTAATGGGGAAAGGTTAATAAAACACAGTTGTGATCATCACTATCCTCTTGCAATAGGACCATCTGGCAAAAACAAAAAGAATGGCAAATGGAAGCTGTGGTTAAAGCTAGAAAGAAGCTAGAAAGAAGCTCTTCATCAATAAGAAGAGCCAGGCTGAGGTTTGCAAAATTGGACCGTAGAGGACTGGGGTAAGGTCATCTTCTCTGATGAGTCCAATTTTCAGCTTTGTCCTGTCAGGAATGAGACAGAGATCCAACTGCAGGTGAAAACCAAAGTTCAATATTTATTAGAAAACTGAGAAACAATAAATGTTCAGACAAAAGGCCTGTAGGGCAGCAACAGCAGCCTGCAAATGGTTAGCCGAGCCCACAAGCAAGAGAGGCGGCGGGGCGGCGATGAAGTGCAGCCGCTGAATTCCGGAGGGAGCGCGGCGTGCGAGCAGGGAGAGATCTGCGGTGCTGCCGTGAGAAGGAGAGAGTCCGCACAGAGCAGAGCCAAGAGCGAGATCAGGGGAGATTTCTAGAGGGCAGGCAGATAAAAACACAAAGACAAATGACAGGAACGATTGACTGGCACAACTAGGGAAAGATCATCAAGACAAGGCAAGACTAGACTAGACAACTTGAATCTCAGCGTGAATTTCTTGATCGTCAGAGCTTCCGAATATTGTATAACGGACTGACGCAAGACAGAAAACACAAGGGTATAATAAAGGGGGGGAAATTAGGACCAAACAAGGTGCAGGTGATGGGGAAAATTAGCTAACAGGGATAAGAAGAGGGGCGGGGTGGACACCACAATGACAGTGGAGTACATGGCTAGCTGTCAAAAACAAGCAAACGTGCTCCGGGACAGCAACGCACCCGAACAACGAACGCAAGACAACAAAACCTAGACAGACCACACAGAAATTGTGACATGTCCAACATCTTGTCATCTAATGGTTAGACAGAAACCTAGAGAGGCCTACAAACCTCAGTGTTTCGCACCCACTGTGAAGTTTAATAGATTTGTAATAATATTCTTGTTATGTTTCACTTCTATTTCTAAGTAATACACATGCGAAGGGAGTGAGCATTTACCGGTGCTTGCCGTCTTTACACTACACAAATAACAACGGCATTTCCGTACTCATGACGTAACATAGGAAGGTGTATCGGAACATAGAAGGGACAATTTGCGTTTCGCAAATACACAACAATTCTGTTCAACAAATTTCTGAGAGATTAAATTACCTACTGCTCCTGAATCAATAAAAGCAAAAGTGGTTATAATGTTGTTAGCTATAGTGAGAGCAATGGATATTCTAATACTGGATTGTGGGAACATTGGTAACACTCACAGGCAGACGGCTTGAGGGTGGTTGCCCTGGGCAGTTAGACTTTACGTGACCGTGTTGAGCACAGTATAGGCATAGGTGGAACCGTGTTTGGCACTCACGTTCTTCAGGTGAGAAATGAGTATAGCTGACCTGCATAGGTTCAACGGAAATAAAGGGTTCAGGTCTTTGGCGGGGCAGAAATTGGCAGGCCAATTCTGACTGGAGTTCAAGGTTCAGGCCTTTTACGTAACAGCTGCTTTAACAAGTCCTCCACCCACTTGGTCTGAGCTGCGAGTGTGTGAAACGTAAGGGCATACTCTGCAGCGGTTAATCCTCCCTGGGTGAGAGACAATAGTTGTTCACCTGGACTTCTCCCCTCAGCTGGATGTTCGAACACCTCCCTGAATTGTTGGAGGAACGTGTCAAACGTAGGAAAAATGGAGCCGTCCATTCTCCAGACAGCATTTGCCCAGTCTAGAGCCCTTCCTGAGAGTAATGAACATACATATGCGATACGACTGGACTCTGTGGGGTACAGCGAAGGTTGTTGGTTGACAAAAAGTAAACATTGCAACAAGAGGGAGGAGATATACAAACTCCCTGTAGAGCCTTCACCAGCTTGTTGGTGAGAGTTGTCAAACGGTTGAGCTGGTGTAGGTGCATAGCAATCTGTGTTGCCTGAACAGACAGCTCGGTTCACAACTTTAGAATGGCTGCTGGATAGTTATTTGGTGAAGTCTTCTATAACGGAGAGTCAGAAGCATTCAGATCCATGTGCAGTTAATTTATTAAATCGGAGTTAGACAGGCAACAATCGTGAACCGGCAAACAGCAATGTAGACAAGACAAGGCAGCAACAAGAAACAGGCAATTTTTTCAATAATACCAGGGTTATTCCACCAAAGATTAATTGTTTTATAGACTAAAACAAACACAATTGTTTAAACACAGTCATGGCAAAAAAATATTGGCACCCTTGCAATTCTGTCTCTTATTTTTTTATTTGCATTGGAACAACACAAAAAACAGAGAAGAAAAGTCAAATCTGATACAATTTCACACAGAACCCAAAAAATGCCATGGACAAAATTATTGGCACCTTGTAAAAATTGTAAGAAATAATTGCTTTTCAAGCATGGGATGCTTGCTTTATTAAAAGCAAGCATCTTTTAATTAGTTTATTAGTTAGTTAGTTTATTAAAGTAAGCCTGTGTTGGGTGTGAGTATTTTGTTGTGTCTCAAAGTTTTGTTTAAGTAAATCCCTGTCTGCATTTGAGTTGTTCCCGCGCAATCCGTGACAATGACTGTACCTATAAAGAGTAAAACACTTTTTTTTTTTTTTTTTTTCCTCCAGAGCTGTATGCCATATATGTGTCACACCTTTTTCTTACTGCATATAAACAGTATGACAACTACTTCATATGTTTTATTACACAATATACTAACCAGCCACGGAAGCAACAGGATAGAAGGTTTAAGTTCTTATTTATTTAATAGAGATTAAATAGAGATTTAATATATTTATATTTAATTAGAGAATTATTAGAGAATGTTACCCAATAATCCCTGTTGACTCATTGTGTCTGATCAGAACGTAGTGTGAGAGGCAACTGATAAAGGTGGAAAATAAGCAAATACAGGGTAAAAACAGAAAGAGTTAAAAACACTCACATCATTATCACAGCTGATAGAACATTTTCCATCCAGGGCTGCACACTGCAGCAGTAAATATAACAACAAATCCCATTTTAACAAGAAGAGCTATCATGATTAGCTCCAAAAAAACATTTAAAACAAGTGAAGTGTGTTAACCTGTCTGCTGGCAGTCCAGAACTTCCTCTGGAAGAATTCTAGTTTCATCTGAATACCCACAGCTGCAACACAGTAAGCATGGTAAACATCATTAAAATCTTTCATTGTGAATTCTGGTAAGATTTTAGTAGTTTTATTTGCAATTCATTTAATTTATATGACATTTAGATTGTATTCTACAATCTGATCATGTAAATGTTTCTGTAATATTTGAGACAGACTCAGAGGTCACAAGCTACATTTATTTAGTGAGCTTTTAATTTAGGCCATGAAACAACCTAAGGTTAAACATTTCCAGTATGGACAATTCAAAAAGTCAGTCCTCATCAGACCCTAAAAAGTATTAGGGTATTGTACGCAAGGGTATTGTACACAATCAGAACAGGTTTAATCCCAACAAAAGGAACTTCCTAGGAGCTGAGAAACAATATTTATTATTATTCATCTTAATATGGTACATTTCTGACAAAGACCAACATATATTAATAAATAGTATTAAATACTAAAAGTTTCCAAAAAATAAACAGGAACATGTAGATTAAAACAGGCTGTGTCTTTATAAGTCATGTTCAAACTGAGTACAAGACTTCAACATAAGGTCAGAACAATGCACACTTTTACTCACTTCTGTGTCAAATTGGTCACCAGTATATGGTTATATATGCCTCCCCACTCCATAAATATATATCTATCACAGTATTTTCCACAGTCAATGAGGGGGGAGTGCTGTGGGTTTCCGGCCAAATTCCAAGCTCGGACAGCATAACAAACAAGCATTTATTATAATTTCTGATTACATGTTAGTGTGAACTCGTGAAATCAGGCTAATGATATTTTCTATTTCCCAACCCTAACCCTACCCCTAAACTTAACCCTCACACAAACATGTGCATGACATCAGAATTAAAGAAAATTGTTTTGCTGATGTTTGATGCTTTATATTTATTGAGGACCAGCAAAATGTCCTCACAAGTTGGTTTCCATGGTATTTCAATGATTTCACTTGGTCCTCACAAAGAATAGCTAAACCTGTACACACACACACACACACACAATTTCCACTTGCACTACTAATAGATTTGTAACACTAATATCAACACTTGAACACCAATATCTCAGATCTGCCTACAGAGCAACATCTACAAATAAAGGACGGCTCATATCTCAAAGTTTATTTAACAAAGTTCAGAAGGAGCCCGGTCATGTAATCCATCCCTCATCCCAGTCTCATCACCTCATTCTTGGCTGGTGTCCACCATATTCATGGGTAGGGAGTACCCTGGGTTTGGGCCAAATATTGAGCTTGAGGCTCTCCCCCTGATAGCATGTCAAATATGTATTTATCAATTTTTGGTCAAGGGGGTGTTTTAATATATGATTTAGGGAAAAATTCGTTAAGAATGATGCGGTACTTAGGTTGAAAATATATCTGCCGCTTGTGCCAGCAGCTTGAATTTCTGGAATGAAAACCAAGACAGAGAGTCATTTCATTTTTGAAACCTGGAACATAATAAATAAATTCCAGGCGGAATTCCAGATAAGGCGTCTTAGAAAAGGCATTACCTCAGGGAAACGAGAACAGCCTTTATTAATGAAATTAAAGTTTTATCGTTGTCTTTTATCTTGTCATTTAGTCTTCAGAATTTGGTCTTCTGTTTCACATGAACAGAAGATGCAATGGAGAGGAGATGCACGATAAAAGTGCGGCCCTGGGGAGTTATGCACATGGCAATATTTAAATGTCCTTGTATGAAGAGAAGTTCACATTTGGAGCAAGATGGGTAAACCAGGAGATTGGGGGCAACCAAAATAATTTTGCCAATTTGCTCCTTGGGCACAGAGGCCTGGAATTGGAGTCTAGATTAATACCCAGGAACTGGTTGTGACTGGACCTGATGTTTTGTCCTGAGCTTTCGGGATCCCAAGTTATGCAAATAGTTTTGGACTGTGAGGAAATGTGCAGCTGAAACAGCGTTATGGGATGAGATTATAAAAATATGAAGTAAATAGATTAGGGAAGGGATGGCATAATTGAACAGAATCCATCATATAGTTTATATGGGTAATTGCATATTCATTGGCCATGTGCTCTCCTGTCTTGCGTCATCGCCCTGCCTCCTTGTTCCCTCGTTTACTCGTTTCTGTTAATGTCGCGCACCTGTTGTTTTCATTTCCCCTCGTGTATTTATTGCCCTCGTGTTTGCTGTCTTGTGTTGGTCTGTGTTGTTTGATGGTTGTTTCATGCTTATTTCTACGCCATTGCTTCTGAACCCGTTTGTGTCATACCTGTTATTTCCTCGTAGCCTGTTGTTCCGTGCCTGTTGGTCCAGTGATTGCGTGTTCCTCATCATGGATTATTTCCCAGTCTCGTGACTCGTCTTTCTGTTATTTGTTCTCTGTTTGATCCTTGTCTCAGTCGTGTCAGTGAAACCTGTTATTGTTCTCGTTATCTTCGTTCAGTGTTTAGAAATCCCCAGTCTAGTTCGTGTTCCAGTTCTTTGTCCATATTCGTCCATTGTAATTAATTAATATATATATTATATAGTTTCAGTCATTCTTTACTTTCTACCGTTGTGTATGTTTATTTATTATTTACCTCTGTAGATTATTCTTTACTTTCTTGAATTGTGCATTTTGATTTCTTTAGTTATTCTTCAGTTTTTTGTGGCTAGTTTGGTTATTTCTTTGCTGTCTTAGTTTGTTAATAAAGTTTTTTCTTGTACCGCTGTCTGCATCTGGGTTCTTCTGTTTGCAAACCTAACAGTACGGACCAACCATCACAGAACCCAGCAGACAGCGTTTTTTTGTTTTGTTAGTTTGATCCCTGTTAATTGTTTATCTTTGTCCTAGGCATCATGAGTCTGTACCCGGAGTGGTGGGTCCAGACCGTCGCCAGCTCACGAGCTGCTCGTTCCTTCCCAGGCAGGCCTTCCTTTCAAGGAGTATGCAGTTGAGGTGAAGAGGGCCGGTGAGTCAGTTCTGCCACCTCTCCTTAACTGTTCCCTACCTAGTGAGGGAGAATCTGGTCCAGCTTCTATACTGGCAGATGGTATGAGTCCTCCATCGGTCATTGTGGTCCCAGCTGGATCAGATGGGGCCTCCATCTGCTCCAGTCGTGGTTTGCCAGATCTCTTAGGAAGGGGGCCTGCTGCTGGAACCCGTCTCTGACGAACTTCGGGTCTGGTCTGGCTCCAGAGGGTCCCTCAGGAGGAGGGACATCTGAGGGTTCCAGTGGGGAGAGGAATGGGTCTCCTGAGGTCTCTGCAGGGTCTCCCGTCAGATTCGGCGCTGCATCCCATCATCCCTCCTGGAGAAGGGCAGTTCCAGGAGCTCCAGGAGGAGGAGGAAGAGGCGTGAGGCGGCTCTTTCTCTCCTGTCGGATCCAGCAGTGGCGAGGCAGTGGCAAGGCCTTCCACCCCAGCATCTGACGTGTCTGTCCCGTCTGTCCTTGTGCCTGTCTTGTCTCCTGTCCAGTCTGTCTGTCTGTGCTCCAGTCCGGTTCCGAGGTGCCCATCAGCCCAGAGCCCGGCCCCGAGGCCGGAGGCGCCCAGCAGCCCAGAGCCCAGCCCAGAGGCTCCCAGCAGCCCAGAGCCCGGCCCGGGGGCGCCCAGAGCCCAGCCCAGAGGCGCCCACCTGCCCAAAGCCCGGCCCGGAGGTGCCCACCTGTCCAGAGCCCGACCCGATGGCGGCGGCATTCATCTTGCCACAGACTGATCTGTTTTTCCTGTGCCCGTTCGGCCTCCAGTGCCCGATCTGCCCTCCAGCAGCCTCTACCGCCTCTCCAGTCTGTGGCCCGGCGGCGGCGATTGCCTGTCAGATCTGTCAAGCCTGTCCAGTTCCTGTCCCGGCAGCGGTGTCCGTCTGTCAAGCCTGTCCAGTTCCTGTCCCGGCGGCTGCGACTGCCTGTAAAGTCTGTCAAGACTGTCAAGTTCCTGTTCCGGCGGCGGTGTCCGCCTGTCAAGCCTGTTCCTCGGAAGGCGCACGCCTGTCTCCCTCAGAAGGCGTCCGCCTGACTCCCTTAGAAGGCGCCTGCCTCAGGTACGTCCCAGGCGCCCGCCTCAGCCTTGTCCCAGGCACCCACCTGTTGAATTGGCAGAATGGCCATAGCGCCAGCACCCAAGGCGCCGGCTTCAAGGTCCACTCCAGGACTCGTCCCAGGGCTCTCTCCAGGGCTCTGTCCGGCCGGCATGCTGGGTTTCCCTTCAGTCGGTGTGCTGGATTCAAAAACAAGAGTGGCAAGTCCTCCTCAGTCTGCTGGAACTCCTGGTGGTCGGCCCAGGTCAAGGCCGACCACATCCATGTGGACTCCCAGTCTTGCTCGTCACCCTAACCTTCCCTCATGCTCCGCCTCCCAGACTGTGTCTCCTGTTTTACCCTTGTTTAATAGTATAGTTAACGCCCTTTTAGTTACTTTGCCTTTGTTTTTTAATTCTGTTCTGTTTAATTCTGTTTTAATTTCTCTCTGTGTCTTTACCTACTGTTCTGCCCGCTTTGTTGTCTGTCATCCCTGTCTTGTCTAGAGTGTCTCCTGTGCTGTCTAATGTCATGTTTGTCATATTAAATGTCGTACCTGTCCTGTCCAATGTCTTACCTGTTTTGTCTCATGTCTTGTTCCTGTCTGGTCTTTTGTTGTCTGCACGCCCTCGTGGCTTTTAGTTTTGCCTGCCTGTCAGTGTCTTAGTTATGTGTTTTGTCTTGTCCCGTCGAACCCCCCTTTCTTGCCGGTCAGTGGTCCTTTGGGACGCCCGGAGTGCGTCCCTTGAGGGGGGGTTCTGTCAGGATCCTGGCTTCTGTCTAGTTTGAGATCGCGTTTTGCCAGGATCCTGACTCTGTCTTGTTACGTGTCAGAGCGCGAGCTTCAGACTCCACTCAATTTCGCGCTCTGGGTGTGCGTTACGTGTGGAAGCACATGGCTAATTGCATATTCATTTTTACTCGTTTCTGTTAATGTCACGCACCTGCTGCTTTCATTTCCCCTCGTGTATTTATTGCCCTCGTGTTTGCTGTCTTGTGTTGGTCCGTGTTGTTTGATGGTTGTTTCATGCTTATTTCTATGCCATTGCTTCTGAACCCGTTTGTGTCATACCTGTTATTTCCTTGTAGCTTGTTGTTCCGTGCCTGTTGGTCCAGTGATTGCGTGTTCCTCGTCGTGGATTATTTCCCAGTCTTGTGACTCGTCTTTCTGTTATTTGTTCTCTGTTTGATCCTTGTCTCAGTCATGTCAGTAAAACCTGTTATTGTTCTCGTTATCTTCGTTCAGTGTTTAGAAATCCCAGTTTAGTTCGTGTTCCAGTTCTTTGTCCATATTCGTCCATTGTAATTAATTTATATATATATATATATATATATATATTATATTATATAGTTTCCGTCATTCTTAACTTTCTACCGTTGTGTATGTTTATTTATTATTTACCTCTGTAGATTATTCTTAAGTCTTGAATTGTGCATTTTGATTTCTTTAGTTATTCTTCAGTTTGTTCTTGGTCGCCCTCTTGTCAACATATATACCTTTTTAGTGTAAAAATGACTGCCACCGTAACAGTATGTATGTGAGAGGAATTTTGAGTGGTATTTTTAAGGGTAACAGAAATATCACTAGTCTACTTGGCGTTTGGACTGGGTTAGGAGAAAAATAGATAGGTGTAAAGATAAATTGATATCCGCACCTGAGAGATAGCCATGAACCATCTCCCATATGAACTATGGCTTTTGTTGGATCTGGCAAAAAGGTTGCAGGGAAAAGAGAAAAGAAAGAATAATTTGAAGAGGATTATTTGGGGGGCGGGTTGGGGCTGCAGAGAGGAAGGACTCCTCTGCAGACAGGAAGAGTTCGATTTTAGACATGGTGACAAATGGAAGGAGCCAAATGCTGCAAAACTGTCAAGGGACAGAGGTGAGGGATGGCTATATATATTTTATCCATATTTTATATATTTTATTATATAATCCAATAATTTGTTGGATTACATGACCTTGCTTCTCCCAAATTTAAAACAAATTAACAAATAAATTTTCGTTAAACAAACTTCCTGTTTGGTGTCCTTCCTGTCAAACAAGAAAATATGGCGTCCTTATGGATGACTTATGATTGTATTTATCTTACGCAAGGAAACCAAAAAAAGACTTGAGCGTTTTTCTTTAGGTATTTCTATAACAATTAGTTAACAGTGTTCCAAAATTGCTCAAATAATCTTTGGCATTAACAGCAATAGTTAATATTACACCATTATATATACAAATTCAAAATAGGCAACAGGAAAATGGCTGATGACTGATGTTACTGAGATCTCCTTTTCAAAACCTCACAATTCAATACTTTTGTGTGGCTTGGCAAAATAAAAACAAAAAACGGGTCAAATTGGTGAATATGTGGTTTACGAGGACACAAATGTGTATAATGAAGTGTATAACACTGTAAACATGGTTTATGGGGACACTTCATGTGTCCTCATAAACCATATTGCTTAAAAAATATACTAAATAGTGTTTTTTTTGTTAAATAAAAATGCCCCAAAAATGTGTGAGGGTTAGGGGATAGAATATACAATTCGTACAGTTTAACAACCATTATGTCTATTATGAAGAGTCCTCATAAATCACATATGCTAACATGCGTGTGTGAGAGTAGGTTTGTGTGCTTGGGTGTTGAAACCAGAGAAATGATAGGATATGCTCTGCCAGTTTTCTGCCTGCGGTCACTCAGTGACGTCAGAACAGTTCAACAGAATCTGTGTGTGTTAGAGGGAGAGAGGCCCTTGATAATGAGTGTGTGTGTTTATTTCTCTGTATGTATGAAGGTGAAGATAATAAAGATATTTGCATACATGCACAGAACACGAGTGAAACAGACCCAGAGGACGTAAATGGATTAAGTCCAGTAATGCTGGACTATCAGGCTGTTATTGAGGGTTTCTCTAAGCTCTGATCTGATCAATCATGCTGGACTAACTTCAGACAAGAGGCAGTCTCCCGGATCATGACAGGTGAGTTTGACAACATTTAGCTACTTATACAACAATATTTGCAATAAAAGTTCAGTTGAATTAGGTTACTAGCTCTTAACATAGAGTAAATAATGCATCTTAACCCTAACAACTGCAACAAATTCATTATATGCCAGAATTATTCATAAATCTGTGTGATGTGTCACTACATAGAAATAATTTTGCTATTCACTTGTGTTCACACTGACTACCGATGCCCATAATAGCAGGGCAACAGTTTAAGAGTAACATATATGTTTAATTCGAGCCTATCCATGTGTTCTGAGACTAGAGAAAAGATACAGTTACAGTACAGTTCCCATTTTTCCAACATTTATGTTCCTGATTTAGAAACCCTTCAGGTGAATAAACACCTTCTGCCTGCATAAACATTAGATTCTTATCATTTCCAGTGTTAGATGCTGATCCAAGACCATGTCCTGTGTCATTAAACGACTTCTGTGCAGAAGATCTCAAGCATAACCAGATTCTCCCATCTCAGTTAATGCTGGATCTCTTTCTCTCTTCGTAGCAAACAGATAATAAATCCCTATCCTGGATTTGGTTGAGAGGATTGCACATGGTTGCTGATTAGCTGTTTAAAAAAAACTGACTTTAGTCCTGCTTATATGATGTTGTGGTGTAGGGGTGAACCGAAATCCTTTCAGCATGACCCCTAACCTTTAGAGGGACTGTCACTGTAATCGGGGCTTAGTCAGTTATTTTGCACAAATGTATCAAATGCTTCAATTTCATTTTTTTGACCCACTGAATGATATCTTCTCATCACAAATGCGACTGGGTAGAAACATCAAGCTACAGTGTGACTTTAATTTAATTTATTGAGTTTTTAAAATCATTTCACTTTCACAAATTTTCATTTTCATAAAATGTTCACTAGACATTATTTTGGGCCAGACATTAACAGAGGCTTGCAAAAAAATAATCCAGATGTGTGTGATCTTAGTAGACACTATAGATGTCACAGTGACCTTTAGCTGTCATATTAGTTCACACAGAATATTTTGATCTCTGTTGCTCAAGGCTTCATTAATACAAACAGCTTTTAATTGAAGAAAAAAAAAACACTTTGAAATCACTAAAGATGAAAGTTTAATTCTTGAAACCTAAGACTTCACTTGTTCCAAACTTAATGCAACAATTCTGGAACGCTGAATTGCTGGGTTGTTAAAGTGGTTTCTAGGGTCGTCTGGATGGTTGCTAGGGCCAGTAATACTGCCTTATTCAGGTTAAAACAGTCCACATACAACTCTCTATGATACTCTGGCATGCAGATAGAGCTTAACTTCTAAATTTACATTTACAGAGATAGCGTTTAACACTTTGCCCTAAGAGCCAACAAACCTAGTCTACAAAGCTATATTTACTAGTGGAAATAGTTAATAGGAAATAGAGGTCAGGGACAGGATAAACTGTAGATTTATTTTATACACGTGAAATTAGGTTAAACTTTGGAGCATTAGGGATTAGTCAGGTGTCTGGGAAACAGGTGTTAAGTTGTTTCTTGAAGGTTGTGATGTCTTGGAAGATTGTGTGGAGGCTGGAAGCTTATTCCACCAGGAAGGAACATTTAGGTCATATAAAAACTCATAGAAAACATTTCTATGAATAATTAACCCCAAGTTGTCAAGGTTGGAGACGGGAGGAACCCAAACGCAGACAGCGGTACAACGAACAAATTTTATTATCAAGTAACTAACAAAACAGCAACAAGGTTAAACTAACTGAACAAACTTGCCACAAGAGGGCAACAAAGAAATGTACTGAAATAAACACAACAGTAATCAAACAAAACCAAAGCAAGGATAGAAATAAAAGAACAATCACGATTTAAATAAGAACTAAAAAGTAATTAAAGAATAATATAAATAATTAACACTAACGGAATAGAAAGTGTTAAACTAACGGGAATACACAGACTAAAACGCTAAACATGAACCACTAAACCCAACGGACCAGACTGGGAAAACATGCAATAATAGAACAAGACTGATACTGGGAATGACTAAAAAACAAAACACAACAGAAACAACTGAACAGAGAAAACTAAATCAGGCGAGTAATACAAAACTTATCAGGTACTGATACTCAAAATAAACATACAATAAACAACCAAGAACGAAGGACTAAACGCAGTTCTTAAACTAACACTAAACGCCTAACAACGCACTGGTTAACTGAACATAAAGTTCGCCAACGCCAACACAGGCCACAAGGAACAAGACAGCAACAAATAACACAGACACGACCGAAACAATTACAGATTCTAGATATAACGATTACTAAGCAAACGCTCTCAACGGCACAACATCAACAGGTAGAAAACAACCATTAGAGACAACACAGAGCGAACACGAGGGCACTAAATACACGGGGAAAAATGAAAGCAACAGGTGTGCGACATTAACGAGAAAACGAGGGAACAAGGAGGCGGCGTAATGACGCAAGACAGGAGAGCACATGGCTAATGAATATGCGATTAGCCATGTGCTTCCACACGTAACGCACACCCAGAGCGCGAGTCTAAACTCCAAATCTAATTGGAACTAAGACAATACGAGATGAGTCTGAGTACACCTGTCTTGTTATGTGTCAGAGCGCGGGGCTTAGGGTGTACTCACACTAGTATTGGAACTAAGACAATACGAGATGAGTCTGAGTACACCTGTCTTGTTATGTGTCAGAGTTCGTATTGGAACTAAGACAATACGAGATGAGTCTGAGTACACCTGTCTTGTTATGTGTCAGAGCGCGGGGCTTAGGGTGTACTCACACTAGGCAATTCGAACCGTGCCCGAGTGCGTTTGACCACCAAAGCGCGGTTCGTTTAACTAGTGTGAGTGCTCCGAACCGTGCCCGGGCGCGGCTCGTTTAGCCGTCCCTGGCCCGATTGGAAGAGGTGGGCCAGAGCACGGTTCAGTTGGACTCGGGCGCGGTTCGCATGTAGTGTGAGCGCTAACCGTGCTAGAGCACGGAACAGGACGCGTGACGTCACATTTTGCGACGATTCGGGGAGGGGGAACAATCGTACTCAGTGGGGAGGGGGAGCAATCGTACTCGGGCCCGGTTCACGGCAACCGTGCCTAGTGTGAGTACACCCTTTTAAGCCCCGCGCTCTGACACATAACAAGACAGAGTCAGGATCCTGGCAAAACGCGATCTCAGCTAGACAGAAGCCAGGATCCTGACACAAGTATGAGCAATAATGTGAGCTGAACTGAATGAGGTTCCTGTAGTATAAACTCAGTGGTTTTCAATCCTCCTGATGACCCTCAGTGCTGCACATTCTGCACATTGGACACACAATTGGTTTGAGCCTATGATGCTGATGATCTGATTTAGGTGTGTCAATAAGAGAGACACAGACTGTGCAGAGCTGTGAGTCACTTTAAGCAAGATTGAAAATCACTGGCCTAACTGGTAAAGAAATATGCTAGCAAACGTCATGGTTTGATTCCCAGGGGACACAACTATTATCAAAATGTATAAAAGTTGCTCTGATTAAAAGTGCCTGTCAAATGTGTTAATGTAACTGAATTGAGTTGAAATAAAAACAATTTTGCTAATAAACAGCCTGAATCACAATAAACAAAACCACTGAATCACAAGAACCATGACACTGCAATGGTGTCTTTTACACAGAGTGGTTTACTTTTACACATTTTCATAAAATGTAATTTAAGATTCCCCTGAATTCTATTTCTGTCTTTATTTTACTTTCATAAATACATGCATACACTTAATACATACATAAATAAATAATACAGCTTTCTGTCAGTAAACAATCAACAGACATAACCAACATCATCATCCAGACAAATCCAAGCTTCTCTAGCCATACAATATTCAAATCCTTATATACTTACTATTCACACAGACAATAATGAGCCTGCAACCAAACGCTGCTTCCAAAAACCTTTTGTAAGTTATAATAACAAGCCTCTGACTGTCTCTCCAGAACTAGAGTCTCTCAGCATCTGGACATAAACACTGTGAACGGCACCAGAATAAGCACCTGTTTGTCCAACCAATGAAAGACGAGACAGTGGTCAACACTGGTTACTTTGTTACTAGTTACTTTGTAATTTTGTTCATTGTTAATAACAGCTTGGGAATTACTTTTACATTTTATTTCTCCATCTTTTCAGCAGGTGTGGTCTTTGCATTTTCCAGCCTGCTTTTACTGCAGGCCGTCTCCTCTTGCCCTAAAGAGTGTTCATGTGACATTCAGGCCAAAGTGGTGGACTGCCAGGGGCGAAGTTTGTATGATATTCCACACAGATTCCAACATGACACCCTGGAGCTGTATCTCCAAAACAACCGTATCCGAGGCCTGGGCTCCATGTCCTTTCGAGAGACCCCGCGACTCCAAATTTTGGACCTGGCCAACAACTCAATCACAGTGCTTTCGCCCAGTGCCCTGCTGGGACTCAGAGGTCTAAAGATCCTCAGCTTGGCCAATAACTCTATCAGAGAGATGGACCGACGACTTCTGGTTTCAATAAAAAATCTAACACTTTTGGACCTGTCTTATAACAGCATAGGAGGTTTACCTGGAGCTCTCGCAGATAGTTTTCACCATCTGATACACCTCTCACTTCAATACAACCAGCTAACCAAGCTGGACCGCATTCACCTTGAGGCCCTCAGCAATCTACAGGTTCTTAATTTGAAGGGAAATCCCTGGAGATGTGACTGCCATCTGATAGGACTCAAGCTATGGTTGGAAACATTTACCTTTAAAGGTAACAAAGCTGACAAAGTCACTTTAGACACTGATAATAAAGCAAATTATTTCTTATTACTAAACCTTTGCCATAAAAACACAGATTCGATGGGCACACAACCTTTATTGTCATAATGAATTTATATATTAGGGTATAATTTTGGCAGTGTTTAGATTTATATAAACAGTCTTTGGTGTAGAAAAGTGCTTAGCGCTATGCCAGGTTCTAAGCAGGCATACACATTTTTTCTTGTGGCAGAGTTGGAGTGGTGCAGGTATTTGGAAATCTAAGTCTGCATTTACACTTCAAGTCTTAATGCTCAGATCTTAAGTCCATATCCTTTTTTTTGGCCCATACTTGCGCCTCGTATCTGATTCGCGTGTTTACATTAATCTCCCGGCCAAAAAGATTCCAGTCATTCACTAATGTGAGTGCCATGATTGACCCTTGAATTGTGGATGGACTTTCGCTGTTCAAAAGTTGGCAAAAGTACACCCAACAACAATTAATTAAAGCGAAAGCGTTTTTAAATGCTGCCATCATAAAAGATGGCTTTAATGTTTTTCACATCGGTGACACAACTCCATATATTCTTATAGAGTTTAATGCTCTTTATGTTGCACTGGCATTGCAGCCAGGTTTGGTACGTGTGTGAAATGACGTTCAAAAAAATAAAAATTTGATTTGCAAAATTTGCGCAGCCTAAGAAACATATGCTTGGTGCTTTTTATATTCTAATGACATTAATTAGAGTATGTTTCAAGATCATCATATAATTGGTGCTTTTTATACGCTAATGATTATTTGCAATTTATAGATTTCACATTTGAAAGAGATGTACATTTGCATTAACATATAATCATTTGGCAGCACTTTTTAAAATGGACATACATGACAAGAACAATAGAAGCAATTAAAAGGGCAAACAATGCATAAGTGCCAGTTCAATTAGTCTAGCATAGTATTGTTACACTCTTGTTCTGTTTTTGTCTTTGTTTTCCATGTATTCTGTTTCTCATGTTCGTGAGAACATTCAGTTGATTATCATGTTTGTGAGTCTCTAGTTTGTTCCTGTGGTTACACATTAAGTTCTCCTTGGTTTTTATTGGTTTCATTTGCATCTTGTTTATTTTTCCTTGTATATATACTCCAGGAGGTTTTGTTTAGTTCTTTGTCAGTTCTCGATTTGGCTTTGGTGTTTTGACTTTGCCTGTTCTCCTGTGTTCCTGAGTTTTGTTATTAAAAGTGTATGTTTAATATTATCTTCCTATTTCATTGAATTACTCCCCCATAGCAATGTGACAGAAAAATTGACCTCCAAATTGGATATTTTATGGATATACCAACACCTCCTCTGTCTTGATCAATGGGACCTGGCATGCCAAACACACTATCTGGACCGCTATCTTTGTGTCTGTAATTATGCCAGCCTTAAGGAGTAGTGCAAGGGATCTCTGTCTGGAGAGAGAGTTTTGCAGCATTTGTCCCAGCTGGTCCCACCCTGGTCCTCGGCTTCTTTGTCCCTGCTGTTCCCACCCAGATCCTTGGTTGCTTTGTCCCCCCTGGTCCTGTCCAGATCCTTGATTTCTTCCTCCCTGATGGTCCCACCCAGCTCCTTGGGTGCTTTGTCCCCCCTCGTCCTGCCCAGCTCCATGGCTGCTGTTTCTCCAGTGGTCTCACCCTGCTTCTTGGCTACTTTGTTCCATCTAGCCCCTTGGCTCTGTCTAGCTCCCTCACTTTGTCCAGTTCTCCACCGCCTCTGCTGGTGTCATACAGCTCCACAGCTCTGCTCTGTCTGCTCATACTCACCAGCTCTTTGGCTGTGCCTCAGGCTCCCTTACCACCAGCTTCCCCCTGGGGTGGAACCCTCTACTGCACCTCGTTCCACTGAGCCCATAATTCCACCTCACCCCATTAGCTCTTCAGCTCCACCTTGGCTCTACAGTCCCTCTGCTGCTTCACTGTGGTCCATCGTCACTCTGTCTCCACTCTGGACTTTCGGACCTCTGGCTAGGCCTTAAATTTCTGTGTTTTGTAGCACTTTTTTATAAATAGAATAGTAATAAGTGCTAGTATTAGTGGGCCAATTGTTGCTTGTGTTGAGTTAGGTAACTCATTTTACCAGTGGGGAACAGGCAAGGTACAGGTGCATGAGAGTGATTTAGTACTCTTTGGGATGTTAGCACAAGTCACCATTCACCAGCAGAATGCAACATAAGTCTAAACTATTGAGTTTAGGTATAGAGGTGCAGGGTTACTGGTTGCCCTGTATGTGAACTGCTTTCCTGTAGCTCAGTTGTTAGAGCATGGCGTTACATGCTCAAGGTCATGGGTTTGATCCCAGGGATTGCACATACATAGAAACAATGTAAAGTATAATGCAATGTAAGTCGCTTTGAATAAAAGCATCTGCCAAATGCATACATGTAAATGTAATGTAAATGTAAACACCAAAGCCTTAAAGGCGGATTCAGGCTTGTTAAAGACCACTCTAACTGCCACCTTCTGGATCATCTGCAGTGGTGGGACTGCATGCTCCAGTAGGAAGGATATGATCTTTCTAATGTTATGTAAGGCAAACCTGCAGGAACAAGTCATTTTAGTAATATGGTCTGTTTTGATCTGTATTGATCAAATGATCATCAATCACTACTTCAAGGTACCTGGCTCTTTTGGAAGGAGCTATTTTTGATTAACCTAAATGTATGTATAAGTTGGTTGTGACGAGGTGTTGGGTTGGTCGAGATCAGAAACAGTTGAAGGTGATGGCCTTTATCCAGCCAGAAATGCCAGTCAGGCAAGCAGAGATGCAAGCAGCTATTGTTGAAACATTTGGTTGTATTGAGAAGTAGAGTTGTGTGTCATCAGCATAGCAGTGATAGGAAAAGCCATATTTATGAATTAGATCCCAGGGATGACATGTAGATGGGGGAGAAGTGGTCAAAGCACTCAGCCCCGAGGTACCTCAGTAACAAGATGTTGTGACTTAGACACCTCACTCTTCCAAGACACCCTGAAGGACCTACCTGAGAGGTAAGATTTGAGCCACAGAAGTGCAGTTCCAGAGACATCCTTTCTCATGAGGGTTGACAGGAAGATCTGGTGATTAACTGTGTCAAAGCAGTCAAAGCAGCAGACAGATGCAGTAAGATAAGTATTAAAGATTTGGAGGTTACATTTGTTAGTCCTAGAGCTTCAATAACTGAAAGCAGGGCAGTCTCAGTTGATTTTTTACTTTCAAAGTCATATTTGTTGTTTTTGTGTGCACATTCATTTTTTCTGAATCACACATGCACACACTGGAAACATGCACATAGTTTAGAAATTATCTCAAATTAAACGTTGCTGTTTCAACAAAACATTTTATAAATAAGCCCCCTGATTTCTATCTATTTCTACTTTTTCTGTTTCTTTCTCAGGTGGAGTGGTTGACAATATTACATGTGTGCAGCCTCACCTCTTTCTAGAGCGAGATCTGCGTCACGTTCCCTATGAGCTTTTCCATGTCTGCATGACCACAAGCTACAGCTACCTGTTTGCCAACATCCACTATCTGGGCAGCAAGCACAGAGCAATCAGTGGGCTGCTTTACCCAAGCCCCAGAGCTCCATCCGGCAGTGATTACAGCCCCTCAGGAGAGCTGATGCTTTCCGAGTGTGAGGCTAAGCAGAGACCCCGACCTGTGAACTACAGACATGCTATAGCAACGGTGGTCATCACAGGGGTGGTTTGTGGAATTGTGTGTCTGATGATGTTGGCAGCAGCTGTCTATGGATGCATGTATGCGGCAATTAACGCAAAGTATCAAAGAGAGCTGAGGAAGAAAGAGAAGGAATCTGACAGAGGAGAGGAGGAACCCTGACAGAGAGCAGGACAAAAGACAGCTGGAGTGATAAAACCATCATACACAAACATCAGATACAAAATGGAGTCTCCAGATATAGTTGTGTGTCAACAAAGCCCTCTCTGAGTGAGAATGCAGTATGTTGGGTCACTTGGCACTTGGGCAGCTGTGTTTAGTCCTGCAGGTACAGCTCTTATCAACTTAAAGTCCTGGAAGATTCAGTTTTTTAAATATTTATAAAGATCACATTTCAATATCTTTAATTATGGCAGAACAACTGTATAATACATTTTGTTTCTGTATCTGAAATTGGGCTTTATTTAGGTCCAAATGATACATACATTTTAAGCAGACGATTCCTCTTTATATGTGTTTAGTACACATATAAGCACAACTATCAAAAGAGACATTCATTTTATAAGAGAGATTTAAACCATTTTACTGCTGTTTACGGACTCACCTATCACATTAACTCTCCATAAAGCTACAGAGCTCTACTTAGTCCAAACAAACAAACATATCAGTTTGTACATATATGGTAAATGGAGTGCGCTATGTTAACATTAGTGGTTGACCAATAAGGGGTTTACTGTTTAGCTGTTATAATAAGTGTAGAGGAAATGTGTTGGAGGCCGACTACACTAATGTTTGATTCATCTGAATTCCACACATTGATTTAAAAGTGCTGAAGACCAGTCACAGCATCTGACATCTGTGAAAACAAATCTATACAATTCATATCAACTACCCGTGAACACCTTAACCTAACAGACTCCTTAATGTTAACATCTGAATTATAACCTTATAATTTCAAGAACAAATCTTCACTATTGTGAACCCTGTAAGCTGGCCTTTAAATGTGTATGTGCACACACACACACACATTCACATGCACACACATGTGTACTTATATCTTAATGGTAACATTCTATATATAAACAGCTTGATATAAACAATACAACCTAACGCCAACCCACACTCTAACTCTAACCTTATCCCTTTTTGCATTTTTACAATTAAAAGAAAATGTTACTAGATTTTATAGTGTTTTTACAAATGAAGATACACAAAAGGAGGTTTTGCTCAGGTTTGTCAGGTTTTGCTGATTTTGTGTAAAAATTTGTCCCCAATATGTGGTTAAGTAAACCCACACTCACATGTGCACACTCACAAATGCGCGCACACTCACATGTGCACACACACACACTCAGACATGCAGAGGTTACACAAGAGTATGCTGTCATGGGTATGTCAAGTTGTATCAGAGCTCACATGAGAACACACGTGACGTTGTTAAGACAAAGGCTTAAGCATCTAACACAGTGTGTTTAGTTATTGTTTTATTAGTTCCACATTTTAGATAGACCAAACCCAACACAGTAAGTTCAGCTAACTGTACAAGTAGCAATATTTTAAAATTTTGTATGTATATGTTTGTGCTTACATGGATATTTATCAGCATGTGTTTATTACAGCAGTGCACAGTATCCTATAGTTAAGAACTAAAAAATACAGAAAAATATAGAATATATACAAATGTAGATGTAAAACAGAACTGAAAATATATAGACTACATAAAACATTTAATTTGATTTTATGTGTGTGTGTGTGTGTGTGTATCTTCAGGGAACAGTGAATCATGTGCATTAGAGGGTGAACAGCTGCCTGTTCTACTTTATTCCTCTGTCAGTTACAACATGAATCATTTGTGCATGTGTGTCCTGCAGACATGTCTCATATTTTTCTTTTTTGTTTCCTTTCATTTTATTTTGCTGTTGTTCTTGTCTTAAAACTCTTGTTTTCTTCTGATGAATAATCTCTCTCTCTCTGACACACACTTGGCTATGCAAATAAGGATGATGCCAAAGGTGAAGTGTGTAATAAGAAACTGTGTAAACATTGCAAACTTTGTGGCACTGTCAAAATAATATTTAATATCAAATTTAAAGCAGTTGATTGATAGCGGAAAACTATTTTTGCTTGTTGAACCTAGTAGCGTAAAAATGAGCATTTATTTACTTTTCAAAGTACATTCTTATGAATTATGTAATTTATAAATGTTTAAATCATTACATTAGTTTTGCTGCTTTATGGAAGACTGAAAAGAATGCTATATACAACAATAAAAGAATTGAAGAATATAAAATAATCTTCTGTCTGTAGCACATTCCCCTGCAGCTCTTGACTGGTTTTCCACATGTTAGGTAAGATTGAGCTGTTCAGTAGCAGGAAGGGAGACCTGGGAAAACGTATGTAACCCGGTTCTCTGAGACAGTGAATAGGGGATGCTGTGTCCCAAAAATGGGCTAACCCTGCAACAGGATGCTCTAAAGGATGCTTCAGTGCTGTATCGAAAAGACAATTGACTAGTATTCCAGGCCATAAAGATCTTTGCAGAGGAAGCCCTGAACTAAGAGCAGTCTGATCAACCTCAGTTGAGAGACCGAAATTCATGAACTGAAAGCTGGAAACTCCAGCAATGGAACAAGAGGGCAGTGGACTTGGATCAAAGGGCAAAATTAATGCCACTTGTGCCACTCAGCAGAGAGTGCGGAGGAGGGACAATTGTGCTTAGACACGGTGCAAGGCATCCATGCCTAGTGTGAGTACACCAAAAAAATCAGGAGGTAGCAGAGCAGTTTCAAAGAGAGATGCTCACAATGCACACAGTCAGCCCCCTCGAGAGCTGAATGGGCTTTACTCTCAAACATTACACAAGGAGCATGTGAATTGCCTGCCATAATATAGCATCGACAGGGCTGCATACATCTCTTAAACTCTTTAAACATGATATCATTCTTTCACTCCAACCAGCTAGCTTCTTATCCAAGCTAAGGAGCGGTCAAACTAACCACACACACACATACAAGCAAAGAGATGAATGGCTTTCTGAAGACAAAGCAGCTGGCACTTTTCAACCTGTTAAGTCAACTGATCCACGCGGGCAGGCCAGATGTAGTTTAGTAAATGATACATTTACAATGTATTCTATAGTCCAAGAACAAGATTAAACTTTACATATATATATATATATAGTCACGGGTGAAGAATCACACGACAAGGTAGGCTGTGAAATAAAGACCCCGGAGGGCGAATTTATTGTACAACAAACGTGGGGTGTGTGTGCGTGGCAGCCGGTGCGGCTGGTGTGGATGGTGAGGCTGGTGAGGCTGGTGAAACTCTGTGTCCTGTGTGTGCCCGGTGCTGTGAGAGTGGGTGTCCATGTGCGCTCCCTTAGTCGGCGGATCGGTCACTCGCTGCTCTCTGCATGTGGGATAGAAAACAGAACACATTAGTCTCTTGCCTTCGCTACTCACTTCTCGCGAGGGCGAGAGCTGGCGGTGTTATACAGCCGCGTGGTGATGTGGTCCAGCTGTGGCCGGTCCGCCGGTGATGAGCTGGCGCAGGTGCGGCGCCTCGGTTGCCAGGGCGACGCTGATCAGCCCGGAGAGACTCGTCACATCCCCCCCCCCCAAGCGTCGGCCTGGTCCTCGGGATGACAGGGGAGAGCAAGGGAGAGGGGAGGGGAGGGTGGGGGCGGACCCCTGACAGACCCGCATAAGCTGTCCAAATCCGAGATAGGCCGTCGGCGTTGGCCGCCCCAGCTCGGTGTTGTACCTCAAAGTGGAAGTCCTGGAGCGCGAGGAACCAGCAAGTCACTCTGGCGTTCGTGTCCTTGGCCCTGGACATCTACTGTAGGGGGGCGTGGTCGGTCACCAGAGTGAACCTGCGGCCCAAGAGGTAGTACCGCGACTCCAGGACTGCCCACTTGATAGCCAGGGCTTCCTTCTCGACGGCCGCGTATTTAGTCTCGGCCGGGGACAGCTTCCTACTCACGTAGATGATG
>JAZGTI010004640.1:0-27508 GCA_036877585.1 Botia kubotai
GTTGTCTTTTTGTTTAAAATCATCATTTGCATAATTAATATTAAATATGATGGATATTGCTTATCAATACACTAATACATTAATGCATTACCTTTAATTTAAACATATTCTACTAATAACCTTCAGCCATATGCATATCAGTGTAGCGCAGTATCGCATATCAAAATAATGTATGACAAACACACAGTATTTGCATGTATTCTTTCACTTCTTTTGTGCTTCTGATAGAAACGCCATCAAATACAAGAAATGTAGTGGATTATACAGCAGGCTAATCCTGAAGTGAAAGTGTGTGTGTGATTGTGTGGGAGTGCTTGAAAAAGGACGATAAAGAAAGTGAGAAAAAGAGTGGGGGTGGATTGGGCTTGGAGCATAATGTGTGTGTGTATCAGAGAGAGTTCGAGAAGGACAGTCTGTGTGTGTGTGTGTGTGTGTGTGTGCATGTCTGAGTAATATGCCTTTAGGATTATACTGTAGTTATTACCTAAACAGGAACCGATCCCGGAGACACACAAAAAGAATAGATGCAACAACAAATAAACTTCCTGTAAATTCTCATTTCCGCATGTAAGCATGAAACACATTATGGTAAGAATCACTACTGTTGACTCACGAAGCCCTGCCACCCAGCTCAGAAAACACATACACACTAAATCAAACTACACTGAATGACAAACAGCTTCTTCCAGAAGAGCCACACAAAACGTAATGGCGTCAAAACCGTGTTCAGTCACTTTGTGGCTTGCTCGTTGTTGTTGACGTGTCTGGACATTGGTCAGATGAGGACACATGGTGGTATTTGAAATGCTAAAAGTGTCGTTACTAATAAAGTTGGTACAAAACATGGTAAAACCTTCACCCACCTGTCACTGTTGTCCTACTTCTTGATGTGTTGATGTGTACAACCATGACCCAAAGTATTGTTAAGTCCAACTGGGGCGGAGCAATGTCGACAACATGTGATGGGACAAAAATCAGTGCATCGTCACCATTACTAAAAAATATGACCTTAAAGTTCTGTGAAAGATGACCTGGTTCTGTGGGTTCCGTGTGCGTTCTACCTTGTTTTATCCAAAGCTGGGTTAACCTCATATAAAGACCACCTGGACACGTTCTTGTTTACCAGACCATTTTTGGGAATCATTCCACCACTTGTGTCTATGTTTTATAGCTGCTACAAACATGTCTGCCCATGGTGACGTTTGTTCTTTATATAGAGATTGTGAAGCTCTAACTTCTGATTTACTCTTGATTTATTCATACTCTGAACATTAGAGTGAAAACCAGTCTAGTTGGAGATAAATTAACCTTTGGCTTTAGATAGAGGTGGGACCTTTAGAACTGACCTTTAGTATATAACAGATGAATAGCATTGCGTTTATAGCATTGGAAATATTAAGGGCCCAATTAATCACCTAATAAAATAATTAATCTGACAAGAAGCGCAGAGAATTAAATGAGTCATTGCAGACAAACACACCCATTTTCTACACACACACACACATCAGACTGTGTCTAGGGTCGTGTAAACATCCAGAGATTTGTAAGCCATATAACTACAAAGTGATTTACTTAAGTGAAGTTTAACCTAGATGAATTGCTTCTGTACAGATCTTTTAAATGACCTAAAAGTTCATTTTTAAGGACACGGGTCCTACTAAGTTTTCTTGTATGGTTGATCTATTAGTCCACCCTGTGGTAATAAATGTATAAATCATACAAAGAAATCAAAATCAATTCAACACCCATCTCCTTATCTCTCATTACCCTCATCAGCATGTTTACATAACTTTACGAGCTCACTGCTATACTTCATGTGTTTATCTTTCCTCTGATTAGTTGCATTTATACAGGACTTGAGTAATAATCACTGACTTCATGCTAAGGCTTCATGCACTGAAAACCACTGAGTGAAGGAGGGCTAGTGCCCAGCCGACTGCTAATAAAACCAGATTAGCCTGGTGTGTCTGTTAGGCAATGTTTGCTCGGTAATGTGTGCAATGGCGAATGCGTGTATTTCAGGAAAGCTTTGTGTATGAGAGACTATTGTTTCCAAAAGTTTTGATTTGATATCACTGATTTGAAGTTTCACATTCTGTCTGTTCTAGTGCTGTCACTCTAGTCTAGAGTCTAAAGAACTATTTTGTTCCATTAGTTGTTTGACTAAAATACAATACATTCAAATTTAGCATACAATTTTAAAGTTATACTAGCATACTAGCTACATAGTAAGAGACACAAACATGGATAAGTTAAACACCAATACTGCACACCAGTAGATCAACTGTATTTTATCTTATCATTTTGGTGTTGTGCAAGAGCAGTATTATTGCAGTGTGTTGGCTATTTTTAAAAGTGTTTATACGAAAGCTGTTGTGTACTGCATTGTTGTTTTAATACATTTTGTGCTGTGTTTTAAACTAATATCAAATAATTTAAACTATACAAAATATAATATATTGTATTTCTTAATCTGATAATAAGAAATACAATATCATTATTCATAAATACTATTTTTGCATTTTAGAACCATATTTTAAATTCTATTAAAGAATATCAAGGCAGTAAACGTTCTGCAACGTTCAAACAACTGAAGGTAAATTGTGCAATTTCAAAGATTTGCGACCTTCTTCAGTCATGGATTTGATCTGTAATTCCCATTTGAGAAGCTTAAGAGAAATGATTGAAAACTTTTGCTTTTTAATATGATCTTATAATCCTTAAAAGAAAAACATGGCAAGCAGAAATTACGCGATAAAACGATAGCTTTGTAAAAGTATAAATGTTAAATGTTTGTTTACAAACATCGTTTCATGTGATGCCAGCGAAATTAAACGAACAGTGATTAAAATAATGAGAAAAGAACTTTAATGAGAAAGAAGGCTTGAGGATGCTGCTTAAGATGTAAAAAAAGACCATCACAAGAGCCAAAGAATCACATTTGGAGACATTAATGGCTTATGAGCTGCTGAGCTAAATAATGTCCTAAAATGTGGGCTAACAAATGGTTAAAGTGACAACAGAACACTTCTGTACAAGAACCAATGTTGTTCATATAGACTACAGTGTACTAACATCAAAATCCTGCAGCCCCACTTTACAACAGCAGATAAATTTATAGTTACTTCTGGATGTCATCTGCTGAAAGGCATGAAACAACAGGTACCATTCAGATAAACAGGGTAGTCAGAATAAAGTCTGAGACTACACTAAAAATCTGGGATTCAGAATCTAATTTACCCTGAAAATAAACAAAGTTTTGTTCTGTTGAAGCACACAAGAGACTTCAGAACATTCCCGGGCATGCTGGGATGTCATGGATCAGGTTTTGCGCAAATTTGTGGAGTCTATCTCAGCTCGAGCATCTACTGTTATTAAGTTAAATAATTGCATACCAAACACTGAGGAAATCTAAATTCATGTTCAGTTTTAGTTTAGTCTCATTTTTATTTTTTAAGCAAACAATTCACTAAAATTGGCATGCTAATCATGTATAAAAAATGTATTAAATGATAAAATAGAAACAAAGTAGCCTAATCTTACAAGTGGTCCAGATTTTTGGACCCCACTGTAAATGTATACACGAGGAGACCTTTGCTACAACGGCGACTGGGAGATTTGAGTGGGTTGGCCTTTGTTGCTTTGGCATTTCTGTTCCTGTGATGGCAGGATCATTAAACTGTTATCTGATCATCTGAATATCTTTGCACAGGTGTGCTATTAACCAAATATCCTCTCAAATCATCCTCTCGCACCCACTGATACAGCGATGAAATGAAGAGATATTAGAAGGCTGACGAGAAGCGTGTGTGTGAACACGTGGGCATTAAAAGCCTTTTTATCAGATGTATTTCAACAGCTGTTATACATAATCTGTAATTAATCAGTTAAACAAATGAACTGTCACACGTTCTCGCACACACGGCACAAAGTGATCTATTTAAAATCACATTAAGCAGTCAAAGCCTGGCATCGCGGGTAACCAACAGACCGTCGCCACGGCGACACATACAGTTGCGTTCAACTTTATAGCACTGTTTTTATTTCGCGTTATCAAATTTCATTAAGCCACATTCCACTGTATTTTTTCTGTACTTGGGTGCGTGTGTTTTTACCCTGCGTATGAAAGCAAACACACCTGGGCCACGCCCACACACACAAACATCAACAAGGTCCAACAACCACATCAAAAACGACAAAGCAAGCAGAGCAACGATTGAAGGTGGATTGTTTCTGCGAAAGCTCACCGTCAGAATACGACCTAAAAACAGCATCCATCTGAGGCTTAGCTCTGTTTGATGTGTGTAAGTCGTTCTGAATAGAGTGGAGCAACCAGAAAGTGAAGGAAGGATAAAAGAGCGAGCAAAACACAGCAAAGAGAGGCGCAGGGCTATGTTCAAGAGCACCTATCGTTTGTTAACTCGCTCTAAACAAAGACAGGTTTACACTGCAACGGAATTCAAAGAACTTTGGGTAGCAAAAGAACAAGACAATGACAGCTGTGGCGAGAGCGAGACGGGGAGCAGGCCTCACTCGAAATCTGTCACATTGTGTTTCTGCCTTTGATCTCTTCAAACTTGCCCGCATGGGTAAGGTTTTGCTCTTTAAATACACTAAGACCTCAGACGCAGCCGGAGTATTCGCCTGAAGATTAGTTTACTTAAAAACAGAGAGACAGAAGACGCCCGAGTCAAAAGCCAGACTGAGCGTCTAATCTTCCATTCAGAACACTATCACTGTATTACAACAAAACTCAGTGTGTGTGCATGTGTATGTATGTGCTAAATCATCACTGAGGTTCAAAGAACTAAAGCAGTCGAGGCCTTTTGTATAAATACTTGATTAGGTAACAGCATCTGAACCAGGAGCAAAAATGTACAAATGTAACAACTTAAAGTTAAGCTCAACAAGAAAAGGAATCAGTGTGCGCATGTGCGCGTGAATGCGCAGAGGTTTATGTTACTTTTTTAAATATCTCAAAACATATTTAAAAGTGTCTCTGATGCATGGCCAACAGAACATGTTTAACCCCACAGTAAACACTGAACATCAGGTACTACTGTACATAGCTATATTAGATTGATACTACTGTACCTCTGTAATCATTCTCATACTCTCTTAATTACAATGATCAGATTTACATTTATGCATTTGGCAGACGCTTTTATCCAAAGCGACTTACATTCATTGTACTACACATTGTTTCTAAGTATGTGCAATCCCTGGGATCAAACCCGTGACCTTGGCGTTGTTAACGCCATGCTCTAACCACTGAGCTACAGGAAAGCAGATGATATCAGTCTGTAAATGATAAATGCTGCAGTTTGTAGCTCCGTCCGCTAATAACAGATATTAAAAATAAAGCACACATGGGTTACATCAGCTAACTACACGCATAGTTTGTAAATAGTTGAAGTGTAACACGGATCGTCGCTGCAGAGGAATAAATACTCATGAAAACCCACAATACTGTCCTGACTGGCGATTTATTGAGGCAACAGTTTAGTTACAGACATGAGTCACACCTGACAGGAGTCTGTGACCGAAATGTTGTCACAACAAACTAAGAAATTAGTCAGTGTTTGGCACCGTCGAATACATCCATCAATTCTATCATGGTCAACTATGATCACTTAACTAAATAATCTGCTTCTACATGAGCACTTCTCAGGTTAGGAGGACATAATAAAACAGGTTATATATATATATATATATATATATATATATATGTTGTTTGGACACATTTTACATTTACTCATTTAATCCAAAGTAATTTACAAATAAGACGGCATTTATGAAGCTAGGAATAGATCTGACACTAGGGCCAGGAGGAACAGTATAAAATGAAATGTTTTTTTACAGCATTAAACATAGCAGTAGAAAGTTAGGGGCTAGTCCGGTGTAAAACAGGTTTTCAGTTGTTTCTTGAAGGTTGTGATAGTCTGGTTGCTCATTCTACCACAGAATAGGAACAGAACAGGAGAACGTTTGATCAGTTTGATACATTCGATCAGTATATGCGTTCCCCTGAGAATCGAACCCACAACCTTTGGGCTGCTAACGCAATACTTTACCCACTAAGCAATTTGGGCATGTGTAATATTTTTCTAACACGGTTAGAAAATCATGGCTAATGATACCTAACCATCATTCCTGCATTCTTGGGGTCCCTCCCACAATGTAAACAAAGCCTGACCCACATGTACACACACATACGTATCCTGATAGCTGAGCATTTCAGTAGACTAAACGTCCAGGGGAGTGGTGAAGACCACGCAAAGGATGACATGCTCAGTCCAGTCAGCTTCAATCCACATGATCTGAACAAGGCAGCACATTCTGTAACTCCCGCTCAGTGAAACACTCTGAATTCAAACCCTGAGCCGCAGACAGGCATCTGAGAATCTGAAGAATTTAGATGTTTCATACCTGTTCTTTTTTCTCAAGAACTGATGGATGAGAATGATAAAATAAAAAGTGTTGGACATTATCAGTACGTAACAGGCCAGAATGTATTCATCTGCAGCACAGACTGTGTCATCATAATTTATTGCACATTTTTGTATTTTTGAAAGGAAATTCAAGGTATTTGGATAACTGTCTTATACAACCTCTTACGTAATTCCTTAGGTCACCAGGGCTGATTTTACAGCCTGTCTCAATTCACCTTCCAAGTCCCAACCCAAAACACAAACAACAAACAACAATGTTCATTTTAAAAGAACAATTGAACACCGAACAGGCTGTGATGCTTATAACCTAAAAAGATAATGGGACTCTATAGAGAGTAATACATTCATAATAGTGTTTATGAATAAAAGTGACTAAATCAAATTGCATTGAAAGTAAGTGTGCTGATGTGTTTATATGTATTCTTATTGTAATCTGAAAGCTGAAGTACAAAGCTATTTTTTGCAACTTCGTTTCAATAAATGGTCTTGTTTTCATTAGCGAGGACGTTTCTGAGTCTGAATGTCTGAATTTGTTTTCATAGTACGATGACGTCTTATCTAAAGAAAATTTGGACGCAACCCCTTTTAGCGTCCATTAAAGCTAATTCAGGATGGTGAAAATGGATTCTGTTCAGACTTAAACTCACTTTTCTGTTATTTAAGTAGCTAAACTGGATCTGATCCAGATCGGTTATCAGTCTTGATCTCTGTACTGCCACTGTGTATGTTCTGACACCAGCAGGTTTATCTGCCATAAAAATGACTTAAGCTCTGCTATGCCCTGTTTGCTTATCTAAATCTAATGGGAACAAATTGGTCCAACAAGTGGTGTGAAAACATATAGTGTATAAATTGTTGTGTTTTTATATATTTATATGTATATATTATCTTCATTTCATATGGGTAAATGCATATGGGTAAATGGAGTCTTTATGTAATCTGATACAACAGACAATATTAAAAAGTACCATGATTTGCAATTACATTCAACAGAATTATAACAGAAAACAATGAAATGGGAAAAATATGTTCAGCTCGTAGCTTCCATACCTAACGCAGAAATCATGCAGGCAATACAGAACTTAAACGCATGCACACACAAAATAATATTCAAAGTGAATTAATTCTGACTTTTGTCTGTTCACTTAAAAAAAGACATTTGATTTCTTTTGATCCCTTTAGGTGTTTCTGTTTTTCTAACGGAGATTTAATGGTTTGTTTCAAAGTTCAGATATTTTCTTAAGACTTTCAATCATATTTTCTTACAAATCTTTAATTGAGAGCCTGATTATTGTCTTAGATGTTTGTTTACTTATAACAGAAGCATTGCTAAAGCCTTTTGTTAAAGGCACTTTCAAGCAATTTGCAGTTAATCAAATGCGCAACATCTAGAAAAAAGCCAATTATAAGGTTCAGATGAGATGTCTCAAGAAACTCAGAACAACACACGTTCAACTTGCAGTAATATCCATTAAATCTTGTAACCCAGTGTAACAACTATAATCAACAAAGTTTTCATCTAAAAGAATAAAAAATTTGTCAAAGAGCTTTGATTTATTTACTTTTGGACTAGTCTGTGTTTATAAATGAATACGGCTGTATTCTAGACCTGAATAGAAAAGTGTTGCATGTTTTCCGTATATCTGGTCTGTATCTGAGCCTTTTGTGCGAATGTTGTTCTCTCTGTAGAACCTATAGGCCACCTAGGAGTTTTGTTTATGGTAGCAAGCGCCAGGGCTGCCGGAACTCAGTGCGAGCTTTGTTTGAGTTTGTTTAGATGAAGAGGGAACGGAGTGCCCTGAAAGAGGAGTCTGAGAGCGAGAGCATTAAATTGAAAACATAATTCACTGACACAGTGTGCCAAACTAAAAAAAAACTGCAAAGAAAGGAGTATTGACTGAAGTAAATAAAACAAACGCTTTAGAGGCGAATGTTTTTTTTATTGGACGCTGGGTTTTGTCTGTGTTAGGCAGAATATTACAGGATGTTTCAAGATGCTCGGAAATTTTGAAAAATGATGAATCACGGTTTGATTGCTCGATCAACAGTGCTACTATAAACCATTGTGACTCGTCTGAGGGTTTCGTGCGATGCCCTTTTGTTCGTCCCTGTGTGCAGTGAAGTGTGTTTGCAAAACAACCTAAATAGTTCTCGCGCAACCACAGAGATTGTAATCTCGCTCCAGGCGTGAGGGTTCTCCTGGGCGGCTGGGACGGCTCTTCTTCTTTGCTCAGTGTGCCCAGAGCAGTAAACCAGCCCACACTGGCGAGGCAAGCTGGATCTAGAAATAAGTTCAGCCCTGGTACTGTTTCATATCGTTCTCAAAGGAAAGTTCACCGAGTGTGGTAAACAGGTTAGGACTCAACTATGTGGGGTCGTGTTGTCATAGGTGTGCATCTGTGTTCGTGAGATAGAGGGAATGAGCGAAAAACAGAAAGAGAACAAGAGAAAGAGAGGTGTTCCAATGGGCGTAGCTGCATGGTTACCATCTTGTTTTCTAATAATACTACTTTGGAACAACCTTAAGTGGCTTAATGCCATAGGGGCAGCCCTTACTGAAGCAACCTGGTTATAATTATGGTTTCTCATTGTCTCATAAATAACACATAGTTATGAATATAACTGTTCCCAGAAAAGGCATTAACACATTTGGGATATTCAAGGCACTGAGAACAATATTTTTCACACTTTTAAGGCTGCTAACACACAATGATGGCAAGTAATGCTGCCTACTCAGCATGTATACAAATACAGTCCCCCGAGTCATTCCCATCTTTTAAAAAGAATCTTTATTGTAACTAAGGCAGAGTTAGGCTGCATTAGGCCTAGCAGGAAAAAAATTAAAATTTTAAAATCCTGTTTAAATTTTATTTCTGCAAAAAAACATATAAATGATTTCAAAATACACTATGTAGATTCTAAATACACTATGATTTAGTTGTTGTTATTGTGCATCAGTAGCCTTACAGGTTTGTGAAGAGGCATCTTTGTGTGCGTGTACGTTATGTTCTAGTGTGATATCGCATAATAAGGTTGACTGAATGGGAACTGTAAAATGTCTGAACTGAAATAGGTGACAAAACATTTTCGGTTGGCATTTGATTCTATTATTATCTGATCGCACATTCAGCTGAACTGCTTTGTATGACGTGCCAAGAATTCCACCTTAACTGCCTCTCATTCAAACACGGCTACTAAACAGGTACTAAACAACTAATCTAGTTACCACTCCCAGTCTGCACAACACTATGTAACACTTTGAAATGAAATTCTTAAATAAGTACAATAAATACTACAATAAAAATAATTCCCAACCATTATAAGTTTTGCCTGATATTACCACCATAATTTATCATCATATTTTAAACTTTGGGAAAATTCATTGATAATGCTTAATGTATATTGCTATGGCTTTCAAATCAGTCTCAAAATTGCAGTTAACAACACGGCGAACAATCCCATTAAATATACATATACATCTTTATTTTCCCATAATACAATCTGTTCAATAAAATCTGCCGCAGAAATACACATTTAATTGCGATTCCACAGGCCTCTTTTATCATCAGGCAAAAAATACAGTATAATTACCAAACCACAGCTTTGACCGAGGTAGGCAAAAGCTATGGAAAATATTTCAAAGTGAGCAAGCTCTTGAATTTCTGTATCATTTATGGTGATTATTTTCAGCTCTGTATATCAAGCAGGGCATGAATGTGTGTGTGTGTGTTAATGGATCGATGCTGAATTATCCTGCAGGACACAGTTCTGTCTGTTCTCTGCATCTGGAGTTCCGTTTTTCCATTGTAACTTCCTCTAATTAATAACCCAGACAAATATAATGGAGTAACACTGAATCAATACAAGCCTATAATGACCAACAACAGCATCTACCACTCAGTCGATGTCTCCAATAGCCCTTTTATTGAGTGTACTTAATACTGCACTTTTTTGCCAGTTTTATGATTTAAAGGTTATGCTTGTGTGTTTTAAAGAAAAAAAATATTTATTAATCACATTTTTATAGCCGTGCATAAAACTATGACAGTTGAAACCGTTTATCATTAAATCACAAATGTTTCCAAAACAGATTTGGACTATATAAAGCAATAACAATGTCAGTATTGTACGATCTCTGTCATTTATTTTACTGTAAATCACTCCAGCAGTAAAACATGGGCGGGGTGTGTCGTGCGAAGCTCAGTGCGTGAGGAGGGCAAGTGTTTGGATCCCCTTTCAAGTTTAGACAAAGACAGCAGAACGGCTACGCTCGCCAGGTAAACACAGATCCACCGACAGACCATAAGGGTGGGGGGGAGGTGGGCGATTGGTTGCTTACATTTCTCTTAAAATGTCTCCTGCATAGCACAGAGTGGAGTTTAATCTGTCAACACGTGGCACGGAGTGCAACTCGTATCAGATAATGCGCTATCAGATTTTTTTTTAAATACCTTTTGTAATATTTTCTCCGGGCTGCATGCGAGCAGAGTTGCCGTGACGTGTGAGGAGCTGCGATAAAGGGCCGAAGACCATCTCAATCTGCTTGCTACAGAAGATGGTTCAAACACGATGTTCTTGACTATATCCTAAACCTGTCAACCCACAATCTTGATACCCAACATGACGGATCTAGAGCCACGGCACTTTAGTTTCTATTGCTTTGTGTAAGAATAATAGCGAAACATTAACACGCAACAGATTTAACGTTTGTCCTCACACGCAGACACATACATACAGCAGTTCTGCGTAATCTCTCTTTAATAACAGTGCTTGCCTACCACTGTGTGTTTGTTTATTTTTTCTTTTACAGGTTTGGCAAGTTAACATCACCTCAGGTTAAAGCCTGTGTGAGTTAAGTTAAAAAGTGCAGCGAAAGGACACGCACACATACACACGCACACAAACACTGAACAGACAATGAGGGTAGACGTTTTGTTGTTAAACACATGGCTACTCTTAGCAGACGGGGAATCACTAAGTTTACGTGTTTCAAATTCCTCTCAGATGAATGCACACCCACATGCACACAGCCCATTTGAAACAAATGAGGAATTCTACCCTAAGCCAGGGCTGTTCTCAAAACAAATGTATTCTGCATTAGGTACATAATATTCTTAACCTTGAGTCAATAACAATAAACAATAAAACATCACTATATAATTAGGCAGTCTGGAGTCAGTGTTACTTTACAGGTACTGGTGGGGAGATGTATGGACCTGATCTCCAGTCAATTCTGCTTTCAATAGATCAGGTGCTAATGCATTACCGCATAGCAAATCCCATACATTTCACACATGAAATGCTAAAAAATGTATTTTAATAAGCATGCTGCAGTCCTGGCATGAGCAGACAGAATACAGCTCCAAACACAAAATGACTGTTTAGATATTTCATTACAGACATTAAATATTTCATTCTGAATTTTCATTTCCTTAGAAATTTTACAAGGTTTATTTTACAGGGTTTTAATGAATAAGACAAACTGATTTGTGCCAACAATAACAAGAAAGGCTCACTTTCGCCCTCGCTGATTCGCTGATTAAATGCAATAAATGTTGTTTGTTTTGAGTTTTATTGTGAAAGACTCAAAACCATATTCACAGAACAGCATCTAACATGACACCGAGCACCTGCGATCCACACAAATCTATCATATACCAAACACACGCACACTTTGCCGAACGTTTATACACTTGCTCTCACGCAAAGATTTAGAAGCACACTTAAAAACCGAATTAGGTTTCACCTCTCTGGTTTGCAGATGTAAACGCACAGCCACTCAACAACAAACACATAACTACACGCTGTATCAAATGACACACTTGGAACAAAGATAACAGTAGTGGGTGGACGGAGAAAATTTAAGGAATTCGTTAAAAGAAAAAGAGAGGGAAATGCTGGGTACAGTGTTTAGCATAAACCAAACAAGGCATAAAACAGGTGCGTGTTCTCCTGTGACAACTATGTAAAGGTGTGTCTTTGAAAAAAGGATGTAATCACATATGAATTTTTTTCTCATGCACAAATAGCGCTGTAGACGCACACTGTTATGTGTGCCAAGCCAGCCAAAACCTCAGAGATAATAAAAGCGTAGATTCAGCTGCTGTTATTTCTCTCGGCTGTTAGCTCGGTGGCGTGCTAACGTACGTCTTGACTCTCCGCCATTTTACGTGCCAGAGCCGGATTGCTGTAGTAATTATAGCATCTGGTGCTGGTTAAAGATCTGGAGTCGTTAACTAAACCCTAGAAGTGAATTTGAGAGTGACAGCTGGTACCACCTATTTGTTTAACCTCTGTGGCCACTGTGACCTTGAACAGCATGCTTGACCCCATATATACCTGATCAAGTATATATGGTATACTTGACTCACATCTGATACGTATTTTTAAGGCATTTAAAGCTAGAATTGACACCCCTTTAATTAATATACTAAAACAATACAGTATAATATTGTACTAAAAATGCTAATGCCTAAACTGTTTAAATAAAACACAAATCAAACGCTTGGTAACTTTTCTACCTGCCAGTTTATTTCTTTGAACCGAGGCTGTAAGGCCGCAGAAAGACCCTGTACTGTAGCTTTGTCAAACCTGTAGTGTTTAATACTACACAGTATTAAACACATAGTGTTGATCAGGTGCTGGATTCTATCTAAACACTAGACACAAGATCAATAGATGACTTTGAACTCGCTTTTTGTTAAGAGAAACATCATGACACCTGCATTTTTTAAAAGATAAACCACACGCACACCTGTGCGCACACATCATATCTCAGACAGAAGGTCTAAACTCAAAGTTATCAGATGGCACAACAGGTATGAAGGGAATCCTTTAAGCTGATAGGGTTGGGACTTCTGTAGGCCCGAAATCAAATGACCACCCATTTAATTTGGTCTCTTTCTATTAGTGTTCAATCACATTTCTCAAAAGGAGAAAAAATTGTTTGACATGCTGTTTAAAAATGTCAGTTTAAGGACATCTCAAGTGTTCAGCCTGCTGGAAATCATTTGCTCTTGGAACAGAAAGTAAAATGAGTAAGCACAGAGCAGAACCTCTGTCTGACTACAGCAGTTTGGAGCTTCACATTGTGCCAAACAACTAAATTCATATTTGTTTAAGTTTATGACTGGGGAAGCAGTCAAGGCTTTTGAATACATCCAGGGATATTCAGAGCCATTTTAATCTTTTTAAAGAAATGCAGCCAACTTCATACATAAAGGCATAATTTATTTCAGGAAGATTCATCAAAGTAAAAGGTTGTGTTGTTTATAAACGATGTAGAGCTGTGTTTCGTGTGTGGCTTGTGCGAGTGGATTTAGCGGTTGGATTGCAAGACTTTTGAAACTTTTAAAAACGATGGTGTTAGTATGGTTTACATATGACAATAGTGGGCTTGTCCAATGTCATAGAGGTCTGTTAGCTGACTACAGCCATTATAATGTACAGACAACTGTTCAATAACAATATAATGCATACACAAGCTGAACAAATTATAAATTCATCTTGTATAGACAGACAGACAGATAGACAGACAGAGATATACATATAAGTACAAGTAACTCTGCCAAGCTAAGAGAAATTATCTAACTGTCCCTATACACATTTAAACCTGCTCCTCACATCAATATGTGTGAAAATGTGAGTTAAAGGTAAGATGTATGAAAAACGTGAGGTAAACATGCAGGTTATTTTCAAGCTTGTTGTGGGAATGAAAGTTATGGTTACCAACAACCCAACAGTAACACACGCTCAGACTGTCTCCATGGAGAACCATATAATAATTTGTGTGTGTATTCGTGTGTGTTTGTAGGCACACACCACACCACAAGTCGCATAGGCTTGTTTGCCTGCTCCATGAACCCAGAAAATTACACACACCATCGGTGCACAGGAGAATGTTTTGGATTCACTTGACGAAAAAATATCCCAAAGGCTTTATGTAGGTGTGGCTCAAAGGACAGTTAAATGATTATCACTCACCTTAGGGCATGCTAGAAACTCCATGACCTTTTGCTGTGCCTTCACCTGTGCCTTTTACACATGTAAAAGGTAGAGAATGAAAGCAAAAAGATTTTAGACAGGTGTTGTTTCTTGCCTTTCATATTTTTCCATGCCCCTCCCTATACATATAGTATCTGACCTTTGTATGACCTCAGTGGTGCATCTCTGTTCTTTCTGACATAGGTATACATGGCCCTCGTTCAAGCTCATCACGCATGTGGTAAACTTCCCCATTCTTTCAAAAGTCAGCAACTGCCACAAGCGAATTGTTGTACTGAACACGTAAACTCAGTTTACGAAGCGTGATCGTGAGTGACACGTTGAAGTCAGGTATTGGGTGCGTCAGAACGAGGTGCGACATTCCACATACCGTGAAGAGGTCACCTTGCCAATTTCACAGTTCAAATAAATTAACAAGCATGTTTGCGCTGTCTAGTCGGGTATTTATATCTGCATAGCACCGTTAAAAAGAATGGGGAAATCAAACCTACGGAAACATATTAAATATATTTACATCTAGAAGGTCCAAAGAGTTTGTTTTTAATGAAAGGAACTTATAATTACCTCATTATTTAGTTTATTTTCACAATTTAGATCAAGGCCAAAAAACGCTTATTTTTAGGAATGTTTTAAAATAAAAGAATCTACAGATATTTGGAATTCTATTATTTCTAACGAATCGATGTCATGGCTAATAGACACCTTACGTTGAGACAGTAAATGTTACGTGCTGTAACGTTGCATAAATTCCCTTTGCTAAATCAAGTATACTTTGTTAAATACTCCGTTTTCCTGCCCTAGTGTATAAGGGCTGCCACGCATTGCGTGCTCTATTCGCACTTCCATAGGGGCAGGTGAGCATCTCTAAATCTAGCTCGCGTGACGCGTTTAGGTCGAAAAATAAACCCCTCCCCCGTGGGCCGGCCTTGCTCAACGATTATATTAACATCAGCCGGTGCACTCCGTTCTCCCATGAGGACTTTAAACCGATAGGAAGTTTCTAACATTCCGCAGACTGAGCCTAAGCTGTCTGCTCCGAGAGCATTGCTGTTCAAAACAAACAACAGACGTCTTTAATCAAAGCTTCACAGTTCAAAGTGACACAGTGAAAAGAGATACTTTACAATGAAGCTGGAGATTTTCTCTGCGAGTCGTCTTGTGGACAAGCCGCTGGACCTGTGCAGTGACATGGATGTGAACGTGGCTTCGCCGCTGTCCACCGAGGAGGAACTGGGCTCGGATGGAGACTGCACAGCCAACAGTCCGGGGCCAGGTGCTCCCGTTTCAGATGGGAAGGCAAAACCATATACGCGCAGACCCAAGCCACCATACTCGTACATCGCGCTCATTGCCATGGCCATCCGCGATTCCGCTACCGGCCGCCTCACACTTGCTGAAATAAACGAGTACTTGATGAAAAAGTTCCCGTTTTTTAGGGGCAGCTACACTGGGTGGCGAAACTCGGTGCGGCATAACTTGTCCTTAAATGACTGCTTTATTAAAGTGCTGCGGGACCCCTCACGCCCCTGGGGTAAAGACAATTATTGGATGTTGAACCCGCACAGTGAATACACGTTTGCGGATGGCGTTTTCCGCCGGAGGAGGAAGCGCATCAGCAAGAAGATCCTGAACAGCTCAGAATCTCAGGAGCGCGCACCTGCGGATGACAGCCAGCTCTCTGCGCGCGACGAAAGCACCTGTTCGAAATTTTCCAGCTCGTTCGCCATAGACAGCATCCTCAGCACACCGTTCATGCGCAGAGAGCAGATAACAGAGGGCGCATGTTATAATACCAGACTGATGTTGTCAGCAGCCCCTCACTTTCTGCCTCATGTTATCATGGGTTGTCCACCATCCACCGTGGCACATGCGGCGCAGAACGGATTCCAGATCAGTTCGGAGGTCTCGCATGCTTTTCCATTCTACAGGTGCGATACGGCGGACATTACTAGCGTCAGTCGCATGCCAGACGTTCCGAATTCCTTTCCTTGTTTGGAACACTCTCAAACTACTGTACACAAGGCGGGATATTACCCCTTCAGAATAGACTCTCTCCTGTCATGAAACCGCAAATAACAAACTCAAGCAGACAAATTACGTGCACTTTCTTCTAGTGAAACGATGTTTGTGTGTGTGTTTTATTGTGACTGGAGTATGCATACCTACTGTAATGCTGCATGTTTGCTCTTTAGGTGTCTTATTAGATGAATCAGTGACCCGCCGGTGTACAGTGTTTACTGTTTCCATGTTCATTTCTTGTAAACGATGGCATCATCATGCCAGTAATAATGGACAGAATATGTATTTAAATGTAGTCTGTATTTTTGTAAAACCGTGTTCTAACTATACTGTGTTTTCTGTGCGTTTAATTGTTGAAATGATGTTTGTTTTGAGCTGTGTTCAGACTGGTGGACAACATAAGCCAGTTGTTGTACTTACAATAAAAAAATATGACAGAGAATAAATATTTTCCCATTGTTTTTGTTATCTTGATTTCCATTATTGTCATTGATTTCTCACTTCTCTTTACAAACGTCACTAGCTCTTGAATCCGTTCCAATAAACATTCTTGTTTTGAGTCTATCTCGGTCTCATATGCTATTCATGCATGCGTCACGTTTCGTGAAGCAAATACCTTGCCTGTTGTTTTGGCCACGTTTCTTGTTCTTTCTTCTTAGCCTTAAAGTCCATGTAAAGAAATGTATAAAATGTAACATGGTCCATTTTTATGAAGATTGTTTACAAACAACGTTTGCGTAAATCTTGATTCATTAATAGACTGAAGTCGAATGTTTTCAAAGATGCTTCCAAGATGAATGTGCATTTATTTGAGAGATTTTATATAGGCAGTACAGCCTGATGCATTTTAGATATAACATAAGACATTTTTGCTTTGTTATATGTATAATTTATAGCTACTGTTGTGTTTTATTAAACAAATAGCCTGTTTTAAATAAATGAATACATATTAGATTCCACAATATCCAGACATTGCCTGTTTTCGATTTTTTTCGAAGATTTAAGTCATCTTTATAACACAAAGAAATTAAAACCTCTTTTAGTGACCTGGCCAAGACAGCAAAGGGCAAAAACAGCAGTATCACAATTAGACCGCAACAATTTCAATAATAAACACCATATCAATTAAAACAAAATAACAGTCACAAACCAAAAGACAATTTCCCCCAACTGCCCTGAAAGCATTTAATCAGAAATTAAAATAAAACACAATGCAATTAAAATATGCGAGTTCTCAATTATAACGACTAATTTAACAATAAGCGACCCATATTCCTTAGTAAGCCTATAATCACAGCAAATGCTGCGCCTGGATGCAAAAATGACATCATTGTCTGTACATTTAGTTTAACAGGGTCTAACTGCCCCAGGTAGAAACACAATCAAAGCTAAATACCAAGCAATTAACGCATTACCTGTCTGAACTTTACTGAAAAAATCAGTTACCTTATTTCGGATAAGACGATGCAAATATTTTGGCATATATATTAACCTCCATCTGAAATGACAGATTCTTATGGCTGATGTTGTATTATGCCTGTTACGTTTTTATATTTAATTTGACTATTTTATTCTAGACACGTAAAATTATGTGAAGTAATTGTGAATGTTTGTATAGGCTATTATGTTATTAATGTTTGCCACCGCAAAGTGTTTTTATTCTGCCAGTTTGTCACTTTTACGTTGAGGCATTTTATCTCTTTAATTTTAACATTTAGCGACAAAAATATGACAATATTTTCGCTGTCCGCGGTACTGAAACACGTTTTTTTTTTCATTTTTAATGCTCAGTTACATCGTTTAGTTACGTTGACCACACTTTAATTTTCAGAAACGGGCCTGTTATATATCAGTTGATGAAATAAATGGTTACGAATTGTAAAATATACACAACTTTGCCGTAATGCATACACTTAGTCACCATATTTTTGGTGTTTTAAACTTTAAAGTTGTTTAAATGCTTAAGCCACTGTATTTTTGCATACGTTTCCTGGCAACAACAGCTGTCAGTTTTGTATTACCGTAAAAACAACCGATTTTTACAGTGCATTACAAACCCGACCAAATCTGCAAGAATGTGTCTTTTCACTTGATTTGTCTTTACCTGATTTTCAATTGAATATGTAAATTAAGAGAAATTGTCTAGGGCCAAAGCAATCAGACTATCAGTTCAAGCAGTTGATAAATGCTGAGTAACGTGTCGCTAGAGATTGACAGGAAAACATCTAGGTAGTCGTTTTTGTAACTAAAACTAATTTAGTTAAGAAAAGCGCACAATATGATGTATTATTTTGTATGGCCACTATAACCCGCAAATGTTGTCTTGTATCCGGTTGGCAACCGTATAAACCTTGCTTTTACTTGCCATTTAGTGCGATGCTGCAGCCTGCAGGTGAGCTCGCGGAATGGCACACCTGTTTATGTAAAACCGTTAGCTGAGAATTTAACCCATTGTGTTATTACTAGGCAGCAAAGCCACACTCATTCGTATAAACATACTCTTCTCTCTGGAAATAATTATAAATATAAAGATAAGACGTGGTTATATGGGCATCCTTTAAGAAATTTAATAGTTACACTTAAAAATACATTAAACTGCATCTCATCACTGCAATTGTGGATTACCCTAGCCTATTTTGGTGTCACTCGTTCCACTGTAAGCAACAGACAAGACGGAATAGTGAATACAAACAAGTCTGTAATTAAAGGCAGGATGATGACGTAAACGATAGGATTCCTAGGTTTATGAACAGAGCAAACACAATTTACTATTAAATAAATTAATGCATGATTGTGATACAATTATCATGAAGCTTCATAATTAAAAAAGCTTATTAAAATGAATTATTCTTGCTGACCCGCTGTGCTGACAGTTAATGTAGCCCTTGTCTAATATTGGCTAATATATGTATAATGCGTAACAGTCAGCTTTTTTGAAAATGGGACACATACATTAAGTAGTCTTTATGTGATGCACATAAAGACTACGTGCATCACAAGGACAAAATCGTCTTACTGGATCAAAGGTTGACTGGGTTCTGACGAAGAACAAGTCATAAATCTTCACAGTGGCTCAATTAGACTCAATTAAACTTAAAATAGATCAATGAGTGGTTGTGCGTAAGAGAGCACCGCGCTCTTTTACGCACATACACTGGTCTATTTTAATTCCAGTGCGTGGACTGGCGTAGCGATCGTCTGTGTTCAAAGTCTGGTGCAGAGCTCAGTTTCCTCTAAAGCAGCCGCGGGTATCCGGGACGCGGTGGGGGTCAGGCGCTCAGCGGGTGGGGGAAACCCGGCGAAATACTGCTTCTGTGGCGCGGGAACATGTTTTTATCCACATCCTCACGGTAAGCTAAAACTAGGGGATTGTTGATTCGCATTGTTCAAAAGAACACTTAAAAGAGTTGGGTGATTAAAAAGGGAGGGAAAATAGAGCGCGAGAGATAAGATATTCCGCGTCATTTGAGTAAAAGAATTGCTAAGAGCCATAACTGCCGTGTTTATGTCGTCATAGTGCTCTGTTTGTGTATATTGGCCTATTTCTATTTGTTTTAAGATATTATTTATTTACTATCTAAAATGTAATAAAATATGATTTATATGTAGGCTAAAAAGACTTCAACTGAAAAGAACAGGGATCTTGTAATTCAAGCTAAAAAAATCAGTCCGTAAACATTGCACATAAATAGGTTTTAAAATGATGATTTGAAAGCTTTCAGACGCAATAAAAATAATAGTAGACAGAACACGTTATTTGCCTGTTTTTTATATCTGTTTGCATCCTTACAGGCCTAAATGGAATGCTTCATAAGTAATCTTGAAGTGCATAAGCATACAATAAATGAACAATATCAACAATATCCCCACACTAATATTAGTAATTATTATTAAAAGTTAAAAAAATACGTTGGTCGGTAAATGTGTATGTACACATATACGTTCATGCCAGTAAAATAAAAAAATGAACATTTATACAGTGCTGTAGCAACTGTGACCCTTCTTTGCTGGCGGAAGCTGTCGACGTCCAAATGGCTAATTGGGCTTTTCTTTTGTTAATGAACGCTGGACCCGAGGGATGTGCTGTAGCCCCGGGCCCGTAAGCTGATACTTGCGCGCTGTGTGTGGTATCCAAACCACTCTAGTCAAAGACAGCCTGCTTCCACTCGAGCCAACGCCATTCCTCACTCCTCTCTCTCCCCCTTCTCTCTATCGTTTTCTGTCTTTTTCTCACTCGCTCGCTCGCTTTCGGTGACTCGCAGACACAAGCCTCCCACTGTCCACTGTCTCCGTTATTTGGTGTGTTTTTATGACGTTTGTTTGCCCAGGTACGTTTATTATATCTGTTTGCATCTTTTTAAAAACAGGCCTAAATATAATGTTTTTGACTCATCTTGAAGTGGATAAGCATACAATAAATAATAAACAATATCACCTATCTCGCGGTAATCCTGTGTATTTGCTTTTACTGACAACTTTCCATTAAAGATGAGATCAAATCGAAATGAGAGTGTTGCAATATATATAATCGTCCTTAAACTCAATAAGTTGTTCTTGAAATATTGTGAAAATTAGGCTAAGATGACCCTCTTTATCTTTATTCTATTATAGCCCAGTTTTAATAGCTGTCTTTCTATTATTTGGCGTGCAACGCTGACTTTGGCCTGCACCGTTACAAAAACTGTCAAGATTCTTAGTCTGTTTACGTGGCGAATGAGTCATGCAAAATGACCAAACATCTGATAAATACGTCACAAAGATTAGTGGGTCTAACCAGAATGACGATAATGAGAGACTGGGAATGAGGGAGAAACAAAAGAGGTATGCTTGTGGTCGGGTACTGACTGATTGAGGGTCGGTTGATTTGAGGTACAGCGCGGGTGTCTGGATGTAGGGGTTGAGTTTGCAGGGGTCTGAGGGTTTAAAGGGTGGATGAGGCGGGGAGGAGGAGCGATTCGACGAGCAAAAGGCAAAGAGGGTTATTGACTGATTGGCTGTCGAGTTTTGTTTAGTTGAGGGATCTCCACGAACTCATTCTTTCCGTTTCTTTCTCAAAAAGGAATTACAGCCACCGGGACCAGCGCGCCCAGAAAGAACAATAGGAAAAAGTCGATGGCACAACAAAACCTATCACTCGGATGTATTTTCTCTCACAAGCAGAAGGATTTGGAAGTCCTGCGTCTAAGCCATTGAAATTGTAGGCGCAAGCCCAAAAGAAGACAGTTACGTTTATTTCCTATGGTGCGTAAGTAAATTGACAAGGAAATTCGGCTGGCATGTATTAAGTTGAAGCGTGGCGTTTGTTCTCAGTTTTAATTTTCCGATCCTCGCGATTAGTTCTCAAATATATTGATCTATTAGGTTTTGCGTGTTTTCTTTTTCTGTCAACGTCATTGCCCAGCTGAGTTTTATTAGCACGTCAGCGCGGGACCCATGACGACTGAGGGCTCCCACGAACCACTGGGGTCGACGCCCCAGATGAGGACCAGTCCAGCGTCCATCGCGCTGCATCCCGGACTGATGAACTCTACAGGCAATGTGGAGGACCATGGCGTTGTGTCCAAGAGCAAAAAGGCCAGCTCTGGACTGCGACGCCCGGAGAAACCGCCTTACTCTTACATCGCTCTCATTGTGATGGCGATTCAGAGCGCACCGACTAAGCGACTTACTCTTAGTGAGATTTACCAGTTCTTACAAACTCGCTTCCCTTTTTTCCGAGGCTCTTATCAGGGCTGGAAAAACTCTGTTCGCCACAACCTGTCTCTGAACGAGTGCTTTATTAAGCTACCAAAGGGACTTGGGCGCCCAGGAAAGGGACATTATTGGACCATAGACCCCACCAGTGAGTTTATGTTCGAAGAAGGATCATTTCGGCGAAGACCGCGAGGATTCAGGAGAAAATGTCAAGCCATGAAACCAATGTATCGAATGATGAACGGCCTAGGGTTCGGTTCCGCCATTTTACCGCAGAGCTTTGACTACCAATCTCCCACCGGGGCACTTTCGTGTCATGGCAGTGGCTATAACCTGGACCTGTCTGGCAATGGGTATGAATCAATAAGCAGTGGCCACCACAGTCACATGTCCCCCAGCTCAAGACATGGCTACATGGCCAGCTGTCCAGTCCCGGGAAACGGAGATTACGGCGGGGATAACAACACCAGTCCAGTCCCGTCTTCTCCTGCAATAGGAAGCGCGCTTGAGGCCCACTCGCCGTATTCAGAGGGCACGGCATTCTGGGCTTCTTCGAGCTCTCCCTACCTAAAACAACCGGCTACCAATTCGGCCAATTCAGCGTCCACAGGGCAGCATCCCGGCATTTTTACCTACTCTCTGGAGCAGGGTTATATACAACAAAGCGCGAGAGACAACACAGACGTGGCAGGTAACGCTCCATAATCTATAAAACATTTTCCATTATGTTACATTTATGTTGAAGCATCGAATTTCTGATTTAAATATGACATTAGGGTTATCACATCAAAAAAGCAGCAGGCAAGATGTTTAAAAAGCCCCTGTAGTGGAAAGAGTGACAGGAAGGAACTATCAAAAAGTCAAAAGGTCAATTTAATAGTTTAACTTTTAACTGTATTTTAATTCAGTAGCAACTGAATTCATCTCATGATTTGTTAGAGTGGCTCAGAATCTTAAATTCTTTTGGTGATTGAAGATTTCGTTGTTTTTTTAGCAAGGCGATGCGCAACAACCAAATAACTAAAACAACATAAAGTTATAAATATCATTGCTGTTCTTTTATATTTTTGGTATTATAAATGTATTTTAAAATGGTTGTCTATTAAATCGATGATAACGGTTTACCAGTAAGTGCGATTTTATTTGTGCTAAAGGTCAATTAAACTTTAGTTAAAAAGATTAACTGTACTGTACTGACCAATAAAGGTATATTTGTACTTACATTATTTGTACATGTATTTATCCACAGTGGGTATATCGCGCTATCCAACACATTCTTCCCCCGTCGGAGAACGTAAGGACTTCGTGTTGAATTTTAACGGGATTTCGTCCTTCCATCCTTCAGCTGGGGGATATTATCATCACCATCATCATCACCACCATCATCATCATCAGAACATGCACCAAGACGTCAAACCTTGCGTGATGTAGATGGTTTGTTGCGGAGTAAGCTTTACAAAGATAAGCACTTGATTAACTGTGAGGTAAAAAAGAATGAATGAAGCTTATTAGAAGATTAGACTTTAATATTGTACACACTATATATGCAATATGGTGCAAATGTTTTTGCAAAATATTTTCCTAAACCAACCGAAAGAATGACGACATAAAAAGTCCACAGCGCATCCAGCGTATATGGAGCAAATGTACGTTCATTAAATTCATGGGCTGACCATTTTGCTGTGCCTTGTGGTTAAATGTAAGCAGAGATTAAAATAAACACATGTAGAGAAATTTCATTTAATCTGTACAGTGCAATATAACGTAAGCAATAAAACATTTCAAGGACAGCGTTCTGTGTTCTTTTGCCTGACTGACAGATATTCTACTGATACCTGAGATACCATAATAATAATAATAATAATAATGATAATAATAATAATAATTCAAATAGCTATTATATTATTTGAATAACATATCTATCTATCTATCTATCTATCGAAAAACGTTAATAAGTTAAAATGCATCATAAAAAGAACCTTTAAATAACGCAATAATAATGACGTAGTAAAACAATTTTTACGCACACTACAACTGGAAACAAGCAAAAATTAAATTAGTAAATTGTGTACAATAATAATTTTAAAAGGCTAACGTTTTTATTGTCTGCGCATTACCTCACATAAATAAACAGATTTGTAGCACTTTGCAGTTTAATTTATCATTGCATTTATGCAGCTATCTCACTGTTTAAATGCGTCCTATGTCAAAAACAGTTTTATGTAAACTGATGCGCAGAACAAAATGAAAGAATTGTAGCATAAGGTACAGCTAGTTATAGTGCTTAATTACGACATGGCTTTTAACTAGTAAGCATGTTTCTGGTTAACGGTAAATTTTAAAGATACTAAAATTAGCTGCAACGCATTGAACACATTGAAAATTTACTTGCTGCATTAGTTCACCAACACCGATTTGGGATGAAACTTAATATAACTAAGTTTACTTAGTATAACTTAGTATAATTAAGTATAAACTAAACTTAGTATAACTAAGTTCAGTTTAAGTTTAGTTTAACTACAAGGTAGTGCTTGTTTTGACCTTATTGGCAGTGACATATATTATAACAAGATTGTCAAAATCAAGTACACTAATAAATTCATTCTCAGCGGAGACGTTTAGACGGTACTCTACCGCCATCTATTGGTGACGAACTGTACCTTTACGCGGCGCCTTGTAAACAGACCCGATGACTGCCAGTGTTTCTCATCTTATAAACACAGTTGCATACCTGAAGGGAATATTTGGAAAGATAACAATGAGACATTAATGTCTACTAATAAACACAGATAATATTCTTAGCCACATTCATCGACATCAATCGCACCCATCGTCAAAACACATCCATCTTCCAAGTCAACACAAAGCCTCATTATTAAACCATTACGGAGGCAGGTAGCTACACACACAACCAGTGTTGTGTAGCTCAGGGCCATGTAGCAATAAAAAAGAAACAATCACAAGTTCTCAATACATTAGCAAACTGAAATTCCCATCACGGCTCAACAACGCAGATCAAACAACCTTCCAGTAAACAAAAAGATTAGTAAATAACATTATAACATCATGGTTTGGGATAACTGCGATCCAAGGTAACAGCTAATCGGAATATCTGGAGCGCACATTTCAGAACATTTACAAAACAGGTGTGACCTCGTTTCAAAAGAAGAGGTGACAACAAACAGGAAACTGTCTATACAATTTTCCTAAAGCTTGAATCATGCATGAAACATCACTTAGATTGTACGCTAATTTTAAAAATGTGTGGCAATCATGCCCAAGGAGCAACAATAACTTTGATCTCTTCATATATCCGAGTTGAATTGAAAAGTTGCTGAAAGCTGCTAACAGAGAGCAAATTGAGGTGGCCCTCAAAACTACAAAAGCCACGCAGCTCAAATTTATCAGATTGAAAAGAAAGAAATCTTTATCTTGAACAAAATGGCCGCCGAATTCATTCATTATGGACATTTGTTTCATGTTCTTCTTCCGACATGCCTTGAAAACTGTGTACCAGATGTGTACGCAAGGTTTTTGTGAAGCAGAGAGTTCACTGCTGATTTACTTTTAAACAAAGACACATTTAAAGCACAAAGTATTTCCAAGCTTTTGTAAATGATGTTCTCAAGTCTCTTGGATTTAAGTCTTGTTTATACCAAGGACTGTTACAACGATATAAACAAAACTCAGCTTTTGGTGGAGTCACTATAGAAATTTATGGGGCTTTTATTATTTTTAATACCACTATTTCACTAGTGCAAAATTATAATGACTGTATGATATATAAATATATATTTATATTTTTACAAATATATTTGATGGTGTCTTACTCTGTTACAGTGTAATTAAACATTTAAGTAATGAGTAATTTTAATTACCAACATGTATTTACTATGAATGTTTGGTTTAGAGTTAGTTGTATGTAATTATGCACAATTTACTGATATTACTATAATAAGTATGTGTAACATGTATGAAAGACGCTGTAAAATACAGTGTTACCTAATTTGTAAAATGTTGTGAATTGATTTGAACATTTGAATAAAGACTTTTATAATATTTTATTGGACATTCTGAAATGCTTTTTCCAATTTTTTTTGTAGTACAAACAGATGCAGGATGAGGTTTAGATGTCCAGTATCAGATTTTTTTCTGTTGAGTGCTAATGAGGGAGATCTGCTGGAGAGAAACCATAATGTTTGCCTAATTAAAAATATTTCATTAGAAAATAGTCGAAACAGGATGACTTTTATTAAAGAGATGATTTGCAGCATTGCATACAACATGTGTTGTAACTAAGCACTGCAAAATTTGTTCACAGGCCTCATTTGAAAAAAATGTTCCTAAAAGCAACAAAACGTGGCAAACAAGCAATGTAATACTAAACCAGATATATCTAAATCACTATAAGCCAAATGTTTTGTGTGTTTGGTAGACGTTTGTATCTAACAAAACGTATTGTGGATTGATAGTAAGTTTCAACACTGTTGGTTTATGTGTTCACTGAGCTACAGAAACACTGTTTTACCATTGAGCTGAATCAGACTAAATATTCCATATTATCATCATATGTTATCTCTGCCTTTTATTTGCAATGCCGTGTGTAAATAGTGGGATTTCCTAAAAATAATTGAAAGACCAAATAAAATCCCCTTTTGCCAGCTTTTATAAAAAATACAAAAAGATTTTTTGTTCATGGCTGCCTGTAATTTCATTTCATGTGTCTTTTAAAGTGTAATATTCAGCAATCAAATTAAATATTTCAGTTAAAGCAGTGTTAGGTTCAGTGGAAAATCATCTATTAAAGTCTGCCAACAAAAACAAACAAGGTTTTCCCTGTGACAGTATCACAGAACATAAGTGAAACTTCTCTCCCAATCTAAATATGTTTTTCTCAATAACATTCACATGATTCAGAATTTCTCGAAGCGGGTCTGCCTAATTATTTCCCCTGGAGGTTTTATATATATTTATTTTTTCCTTCAGTATTTGTTTGTTTGGCTCTAATTATGCTGTCAAATGCACATGCAGCCACGTGAGGCGTATTGCAATATCGCACTAACCTAGAACGTATGCAGAGGGCGACTGTGACATCCGTTCGTGAAAACTCCAGGTACGTCATGCTCATGAATAATGCCGCTTTAAAGCAGCTGGCGATGAAACGCTGCTTTCAGTGCATTAGCTAACTGCATCTCTTACCCATTTGCTGCAGTGAATCACATTGTTTAAAGAAGCTGGTGTGTGGTCTGGCTGTTCGCGTGCAGTCTGACATCTGTGGACCAGTGCAGTATGCTGCTAAAAAGAAACACAGGCACAAGAGATCAATTTCTTATTCAGAG
>JAZGTI010004641.1:0-15768 GCA_036877585.1 Botia kubotai
CACACACACACACACACACACACACAGGCACACATCCATACGTTTATATACACAACTAGTTATGAACAATATAACCTACCCCTAACCCTAACAGAAAACGTTTTTACAATTGAAAAATATATAATATTTTATAGCAGTTTTACAAATGAGAACGTCCCCAAAAGGACTTCTCTTGCTCAGATTTGGCAGGTTTTGCTGATTTTTGGGTACAAATGTGTCCCCAATATATGGTTAAACACACACACACACACACACACGCTGCATCTCACTGCCTGCTACATGTTTCCTGTGCCTGCTGTCTGCAAATGTGACAGTCCATGAACGTGTAAATGCTGTGATGTTTACATGGAGTCTGATTAACATTCTTCTGTGTCATTAAGCTTATACACAGAGGAACAGAGCTTAGATGGATCCCGCCACACTGTGAGCAAGCGCTGACTCATACACGCACACACACATCATAGCAGAAGATGTATGTTTGATGTATTGCAGACTGTTTACATACAGAGCTTGTAAATACAATATATCAGGCTAAAAATGCTCTGATGAGGTCTACGGTACTGTAAATACAACAGAGTAATATCTATATGAGGTTTTATTTTAGCTCTGCTGCTGGTCAGTTATCCAGATTTTATTAGAGATTGCCGCCCACTCACCAATGTGCTTTCAATTTAGATGCAATTTGAGAATTTGTTGGAATTTCAGTGCAGGAGGGGGGTGAACTGCTGCCTTTATTTTAATAAATGTACTGAATGGAAAGGTGTGTGTGTGTGTGTGTGTGCGTGTGTGTGTGTGTGTGTGTGTGTGTGCGTGCGTGCGTGTGTGCGTGTGTGCATATGGCGTGTCTGCATGTGTGTGTGCATGTGTGTGCTAGAAAGGTCAAGAGTAAATGAAAGCTTGGATATGCACGTTGGCAGACACAGGCACACACACTCACATAGACATGCACAGTACACATGGGTCAATTATGCAATACTACTTTTCTATCCTTGTTAAGCTTGGCTTAAAGTTATAAAATAAATCTAGGTGGTGACTGTCATTGGCTTGTAATAAATTATTTTGAAAAGCAAACAATCGCAGTAAAAAGTAGTTTGCCATAAACATTTATTATATATACAAGAAAATGATTAAACAGGTGATGACATCACAGAGTAGACCCCTGTAGATTTTTCAAATAATAATTTTACATGGACTGCTTGTACTTTTCATGGTTTCAGACAATCTTATGTTTCATTGACTCAGAAACAGTGTGTGTAACAGCAGTTATTCCATTTAGAGCTGCAGGTCTGCTGGTGGTTATGTGACAGAATGGTCACAGTGGTAATTCAGAGTGGGACATTCAGAGACCATTAATGCTTTACACAGACCATAAACATATGGACAGCTTATTCTCTTTCCTCTTCCCACAAGAGTTTATTGATTTTCCTCCATTTATGGTGGATTATCACGTGAGTTGGACATTTCAACACCTACTGCAGTAGTTTCTTGAGGTTTTGTCTGTCTTTCTACAGTGTGTTGTACTACTGTACAGCCTTTTTTGTTTGTTTTTACATTAGATCGATTAGCTTTAGTTTATCAGCTCCTTTTAAAAATCCAGGTTCAAACTCATGTTATTGATCTGTTCTTGATATGGTATTGCGTTGCACATTTGCTGTGCATTGTGTATTCTGTGTTGATGTTGAGTTTGTAGTTGGGTGGTGTTGTGGGTTCAATATGATGTCCAGCGAGAACGTATATAATGAACCAGACCTGCAACAGATGGAGTTCAAAGAGTTTTCATTTAAACCGCTTGAAAGCAATCAAAGGTATCAGGGGAGCAACATTAACTACAGAAACATTAGCACACACATTACACAACATTCAGCAGCTCCTCAACAAAGACGAAAACAAAAATTAAAATGAATTTACTCATCCCTATTTCAAACCTGTATGATTTTTCATCTGTAGACCAGGGTTAAAGTTAGTGTGTACTAGTGAACTGTAGCTGTGTAAACTATAGTCAGGTTTAAAGGTATAGAGCCATGTTTCTTGTTGCCTCCATTTTTCTCATTCCATTTTTCCTCACACATCCATTTATTTCCACATGGATATGTGGGGGTTTATTTTTGTATGGGAACAGCAGTCTTTGAATTCTGTGTGGGGATCGCACCTCACACAAAGGCTGCCCTGTTCTGTGGCCCCAACAGCATCGTCTGGGGGGTTAGGGGCCTGAAGGTTAAAATATGTGTTTAATGCTCACTCCTCCCCCATAAAACATACATACACGCGCACACATGCATACACATATTGAAACACATGACATCATCTCTTATAAGCCAATCAAGAAACAAATAAATGCCGAACATTGTACGTTCCTTTTCCTCATTCAGAAAAGAGGTCACCCTTACCCCTTCATCATTTACTGACATTCCACCAGCCCTTGAGCCACAGTAGGAAGACTGCTGTTTTGCCAGTGTAATTTTCCTTCTGTTTTCCTTCTAATTGATTTACGAGTTAAAGCAGTTAAAATGAAGACAGAGCTTTGGGACAGACCTGAGATATATCAGTGAAAACACTCTTAGACTGCACATGAATGGCTCTTTATGTGCACGCTACAGATTGTGTTTCGATTGTGATGCCTCTGGATGTTCAGAACTGGGGAGCTCCTGTAGGAAAGAGATGATTGTTGAGAATTAGTTGTAAATTGGTGATGCTTAAGTGCAGTTTTAGCAATTGTTTGACTTGTTACAATGTAGTTACATATTTATTACAGGTTTACTTAACTTCAACTGAGAAAATTTTCATGGGCATAAATTTAATACAAAATATGCTATTATGTCATTTCTATTATGGTAACATTCTATTTTCTAACAGTCATGTTTGGTCTGTGTGTTACAGGTAGCTCATCGATATCATACAATACACCATCTCATACCGATCAGTCTCCTCGTCTGACTGCCAAAGAAGGTATAACATCTACTGATTGACCTTCTAATACAGTTGTTCTTTAGCTCCGCTGGTAGTGCATGGTGCTTATAATTCCAAGGTATTGGGTTCAATTTCTTGATAAGACACACATTGTTAAAAAGTCTCCCCCAGATGCATTCTAAGTTAGTTTGGATAAAAGCATTTGCCATATGTGTCATTTGTTTGTATACACACTTGAGTTTTTTTACCCTTCAATTAATAGTTCCATCTATGGGTTGCTAAATCTAAGACCCAAAATCCACATTACGTGAACAATGTGCATGGATATGACAGAAGGATTCATTTGAGGCATAAGTGGGTTTTATCATTTCACTCAAATAATGACATTACAGAGTGTTTAGTTGGCCCCTGTCCTCCATTTCCATCTTCTGCTGTATATCAGAGCAGATCTCCAGGCTCAGGCGAGGCGCCCAGCAGGTGCTGTCTTTGTGTGGTACAAATAAAGACCGTCAACCATTCAGGTCCCACCTGAACACAGATGGCAACACAGCTCTCCGAGCAGAGAGACATTTAGCAAGACAAAAGCAACATGCCACATTGGACTAAACCTGCAGCAGAGCTGGAGAGACAGAGCAGGGCAGGTCACAAAGAGAGAGAAAATGTAGAGAGACAGGTGTCATAGTCAACAATACAGCAAATTGAGGGACAAGGGTTTATTCTGTAATATGTGCAAATTATGTGTTCATGGTGGATACGTGTGCCACATTAATGGTGAATCCAGGAGTCTTTCTCTTATTGATTCAGACTGTTAAATGTTTACATTTATGAAGACGCTTTTATCTAAAGTGACTTACAGTACATTCAAATTATATATTTTATCAGTACAGGTGAATTCCCTGGGAATCGAACCCACAAATGTGTTTAACATAAGCACAGTACAAAAACATTTTTCAGTCTTTTTTTTCATAAGAATATGGATATTTATTTATTTTATAAGCTAAAGACAAGTAATGCTAGAAAAAAAATAAAAATAAATTAAAGCCATGATGTTAAATGAAAAACAAATTAGGATCCACACCAGGTCACTAATTTGTGACGTGACCATGGTAACTGCTTTGTCAGATTTCCTTGCTTCCTTAGAAGCACTCAAGATGATATTTGGAACATTGTTAAACCACTTTGGGATAATATGAATCGCTTTGTGAAGTGTATACCAGCTCAGATGCATCCTGTTATAAAAACTGCAGAAATTTTCAAATGTAATTCTTTTTTTTAATTGTTTCAATATCAATTGTATACAATATTTCATGTGTATACATGTAATTTTGTGCTCATTGTGCTCTTAAGACTAGCTTAAACCTCGTAAACCTCAGCTATGTTCACTAGCAGTGTCTCTCATGTAGGGATTGTTAATTATATGTGAAAGCCTGTTTACTAGCTTGCTGCCTGTGAAGAGCATCACTTACTGAATGAAGTAGTACTGCAGCTAGAATGTTGTTTATAGAGACAGAGCTGTCCATATAACTAGACAACCAGGGACTAGTGTAGGATAACTAGGTTTTGAAGCAGAGACGGTCAGTTTTGTGTTGGGCATAAGATTTTATTGTGGATTTTTGTTGTATTGTTAATTATTCGACAGCTTAATTGACCACAGAGATAGCAGACAACAATTGCTGTGACTCGTTTGCCTGACTCAATTTACTTGTGTACTTTCCACTGATGGTACTAGATACACATCCAAATTAAATCAGGCTCTCAGACACATCAAGGAAATCGGTTTCCATAAACCGTTTAAGTAAACTTTTGTCTCTGGAGAATGGGCTACTTTGAGCTTTCTCACTTCAGAACGCACAGTGCTGCAATCACAGTGATAGAGCTGCTTGCTGGAGCTCAAGGCTATCTGGGTAAGACCAGAGGAGCGACTGTCCTGATAAAAGCCAGAAGTCAGGCCACCTGTTCTGCACTCAGAGCCAAGGCGTATTAGGGTCATTAGTACAGTGGGCTTTCAGATAAGATATCTCCTAAAAAAAGCTAGGACCATTGACCTCTTTCCCTCAATTGTCAGTCGTGGGATAACACCACACAACTGCACAGGGGTGATGGACGGAGCTGTTGAGTGTGGTTCTCTGGTCAGGACAGCACATTCACTGGTATAAATGTTGTTGCAAAACACAGTATTAAATGAATGCATCCCTTGTACAGTCGACAAATATAACTGAATGTGAAGTTTACTTTAAGTAATGATCTATACACCTCCCCTGCAGCCTCAAGTTTAACCCAAGACATTAAAAAAATGCTGTGATCATCACAAAATGGCCATTTAATAGATCTGTATCAGCAAAAGATCCAACTCTTGATAGGGGGATTTATAGGATGGATTTATTACCAGGTTCTCTTTCATTTTAGTTCATTCTTCTAGGCCAATTTTTTCTGGGTAGTTAAAGATTAATGGTAATTCTTCACTTACAACACTAAATGCCATATTACACTCATCTAAACTACTGATCTTCTGTTTAGTAGCCCATGGTTCTGTTTTTGAGAATGTACTGAGTTGCCTATGTATAATAAGTAGTGTTTTAAGTCATCGCAAGTGCAGTAGGGACTAACCCTAACCCTAAGCAGGCAGCTCACTAGGTTTTGAAAGGGAGCCTATGAGTCATACTGGCTTCTTGGCTGTGTTTTGGTGTAATCGCAGTATATAAACTCACATATTTCACATTTTGATAATAGCTGATTTATTTATAGCTGTTCAAATTGCTATACATAACCAGAACTAAGGGCCGCCCACCCAGTACGCGTTCTTGCATTCCATTGTTGCTCACGGATGGCGCAAGTTACACATGCAAATTACATCAGGCTCTCAAAGTCCTCTAGGAGCTCGGTTTCCCTGAACCATTTGAGTAAACATTGATGGATGCCTATATAGGTTGAACTTTTGAGCGTACAGTTTAAAACTGAGCTAGTCTAGACGGCTGGCAGGAGCAGAATCTTGTTATGACTTGGAGCGCAGCAGCTCAGTCTCTGGAGGAGACACCACACCCAAAGCAAAGCAGAGCAGCTCAGATATGTAAGAACAGAATGAGAACACAACTGTTTAAGCAAGATAGCGCTCATTTGTGTCTATACCTTGAACCATCATTGACAGTGAGGAAAACCTACATTTATGGCCCCAGTATCAAGATGGGAGACATTTTATAAAGCGTCCGGCCGGTTCTTTCCATATCCCAGATGCACGTCTGTCTCTCATTTTGCAGTTGAGTTCTGATGTGATTGAATTGGGAATACGGGCCCTCTGCTTTTCACTATTTCAGATCTGGGAGAGATTGGAGAGCAAAGATCTGGTGGTCACATCCTTTAGTCTTTCCACTGTTGTATCTCCTCCATAGTTTTGCTCCTCCACAAGTTCCTCAGCTCTATCAGACAGTAGCAACGGCCGCCACTATTGTTTTCTTTTCAAATTCCGATGATGTGTTCCGTCTGCTCTTCATTCTGTCTCCTTCTCTCTCTGTTTCTCTCTCTCTCTCTCTCTCTATCTCTCTGTTCTCTACATTGGTTTGGTTTGTGACCCTTCTTCTCCTCCTGGCTGCTGTGTTTCTCATGGTGGAGGGCCATGAAAAAAGGGAGGGAAAAAAGGCCAGTAAAACAAAGAGAGGTTGTGTGAGCAGACTCAGCAGGCAGGAAACGTAACTCTCTATGGACTCCCCCTCTCTCTCTTTTTCTCTCGTACTTACTTTCTCTCTCTCGGCCCTGCTCCAGATCAGATCTGACAGACAGTGAGAGACTAAAGAATAGAACATCATTAGAAGGAAAGAGTGAGTGTTTTAGGACATAAAATGATAGAATATCTCAAAAATATGGAAAATAATGTTTCCCAAGAATTGCCTGAATTCATTATGCTCATGATATTTTTAATACACAATTTGTCTTGATGTCTAGTCCCTAAGTACTCTCATATCATTTACTTTTATAGTTATGTTGCAGTGCATTTTTGGCCAAAGAAAATTAATACTGTATATTCATATGATGAAGTATGACATTTTGTTCAATGTTAAAATTATGTAGTTGATTTGATTTCACAAGTGTTAACACTGTGGATGTAGTTTCAAAACATTGCTCTGTTTGTTTGTGCTTCCTGACTAGCCCAGTGCAGCAACATTGGTTCAACCATTGGCATTCATTCTGGGGCTGGACTATCGTTTTGGCTGACTAATGGAAGACAAGGCAATTTTTTTTTACTGTCCTGTTTGGTGATGCTAGTGGCATAAAAATTACAGTGTAACTTTATTTGAGATTAATCTAAAAAGGCAACAATGCAACATATAACCTATAATCACTATGTAAGCAGGTGTCATTAGTCACAAGTTTTTGATGCAATGCATGTATACATTAGGTTCTGTTGTGTTGTAATGATAACCAGGAGCAATGAAAGTCTTGTGCTTTCTTTCTTTTATCATCACATGTTTATGATGCTTTTAAAGAGAAATGCTGGCTAAAGATATTGTTGTGATTTTGAAATGTGGGCCATGTAGTTTTATCAACACCTTCCAAACCAAACATTTTTGTTTTTGGAACTACTAGAGGTTATTTTCTCCTAGTTCCACCCAAAGTTTGGATGTGATTTCAACTACAATAACCAGAAGAGGGCGCTGTAACATCATAGTTGCATATGTTGGTCCCTGTTCAGGACTGATAATGTAGTCACAGAAATTAATTATCCATTAGAAATCTAGTTGTGTACTAAAGCTTTCACTTTTAGCACAGTCATAAAACAAAAATTACTTTCAAAGACATAATTTCAGTCTACTAATATTAGGCCAACAGTTTGTTGGCAGTTTCATCAGACTCACACTCAAAGGTAATGAAGTACACAGTGGCACTCTAAACCCTGGAGGAAACACTCACTCTAACCAAGGCCAAAAGTCTGAGCATGCAGTCTAGGGCATATATAAACTTGATTAGTGTCAATCATTGGCTTATTTTCGCTTGGGAGAGAGAGATCAGTGCTGCCTCAAGGCATGATGGGATTGTTTTAAGAGCACATTTAAGAATGAAGTCGTGTCTGGGCCGTCCACACGGAACACATGTATCTTTCACTACTTTTATAGAAATTCCTGCCATATTCCTCTGAGACTGATTGAGGCATAACTCAACATATCATTGGCCTTCCCTTTCTCGCTGAGCAGAGAAACGTTTTGTTGGTTCTTTTGTAGGTTGAATAGTTGTTCATTTAAAGTTCCACACTTTTATAGAAAATTGAGGAAAATATGAATGTTGTTATCTGGTAACTCGCTACCACAGCAGAAAAGTAATTGTTTTGCCATATGGAAATGATCACAGTGGAACTGCAGTAAAGCTTATGCTCATTTTTATGTTTTATATTAAATGTATTATATTAATTATATTCCTGGTTTAATTATATGTGTTTGTTATTATGTGTTTATAATTGTAGTTCGTTATTATTGAATTTTTACATAAGTAGCAAGTAAGATTAAGGTTTTGTGTTTAGAATACACACAGCTATGCTCTATATAAAGTAAAAAAGAGGACAGCATTAGTTTGTCTTAATATTATAAGATTGTTTTAATCAATATTAATATTAAAATGTTGTATATAAGCATAGACCTTAGTTAAATAAACATTCATTTTCATAGATGATAAATCTAAAAGAGGATAAAAGTTAGTGTTGCCCATTTTCCATTTAGACCATTGCCATATTGCAACATTACCAAAAACATTTTCTCTTTCTTTTTCGAAAAAAATTTATTTTTGTTATTAGAGCTACTTTCTTTACAGGTTTTTTTACGCATTACGTGTTATGGAGCTTATAGTTTAAAGGCTGATTCATTTGTTTCCTTGCTTAAAAAAAGATCATAGACACTGTCTACCGAATATGTCCTTTAAATGTTCTTGCAATTTGTGGTTCTCTGAGATCTCTAAAAACAGACAAATACATGATCATTATGTTATTACAGTGTTTGAGTGTGTTTTCATGAACATGTGAGTGAGTTTACCGTGTGTTTGTGTGACAGACAAACCAGACAGTCGTAGCACAATGTCTGGTCTTTCTAATGCACTCAATATTAAAAAAAAGAAAAAGCACAACAAAAGCTCATCAGGCAAGGATATTGACTGGGATATAACCCATTCAAAACTCAGTCATTTCAAATAAAAGCTTTCAGGAACATTTAAAGATTTCTAAAAGTTCTCTCAGCTTTTGGGAAAACAACAGCAGGTTACAAAAACATAATTCCTGAAAATATATTTCTTTTTGTAATTGTTTTCTTCAGATGCGTCTTATGATGCTGTACGGAGAGCAGGCTGGTCCAACAACATGCACAGTGGCAAAGGTTAGTGTCATGGTAACAGCTGTCCAAACTTTTTGATGAAAAATGATTTGATTTAGAGGTATCTGTACTTGCACTGGGGCAGTGATGTGGAGAGTCAGCCATGAGGCAGATGGTTAGTTTTCAGTTTAGGGACACAGAGAGCTGAAGAAGCCCATTAAGTGCTTAGCAGTTTGGCCAGCTACTGCTTCTGTTTTCTTTGGACCACGACTGATGTGTCTGCTCGCCAGACAAATGTGCTTAACGTCTTTCTCTCTCTCACAGTGTCTTGCTCACTCTTTCTTGCTTTCCACCTTCCAGGCTCTCCAACAGTGGTCTCTCAGAACGTTTCCAAGAACACAGAGCAAGCTCGGCCTCAGCCTGGTAACCAGAAATTCTCCTGCATAAGAAAAGAGCATTTAGCATTTAAGTAGCATTTAGGTTTTAATGATAATATCAGCAAGTTTAGACTGTCAAATTTTGTTGGTTTTTTGGTAACATATACCCATTTCTCATTCTTGTTAGACCCTTACCAAATATTAGGACCCACCAGCAGTCGACTCGCCAACCCAGGTAACAACAGGAAGACTTTAGTTGCCTAAAATATAGGTTGTTTCCTAAAAGGAAAGCTTTAATAGTCTTTAAAATCATATGAAATTCTAATAAACACAAAATGCAATTACAAGCTTTAGAAAAATTAAAAAAGACTTTATGAATACACTGATAATGTATAGTAACAGGAGTAATGGAGAGAGAATGACAATTTTAAAATTTAGATCTGCCTCCTTTTATGTAACATCAGAAGACTGGTCAAATACATCTCTTCTAATACATTTATATATAACTGTCCTTATATATTTTTAAAACTTGGGTAAATAAATGTCAATGTATTTTTGTGTGTTTGTTGTGTGTAAATATCCCGTCCAGTGATAATCTATGTAAACCTCTGTATGTGTCTCTGTGCAGGATCAGGTCAGATCCAGCTGTGGCAGTTTTTGCTAGAACTTCTTTCTGACAGTGCCAATGCTGGCTGCATCACGTGGGAGGGGACCAACGGCGAGTTCAAAATGACGGACCCTGACGAAGTAGCGCGACGCTGGGGCGAGCGCAAGAGCAAGCCCAACATGAACTATGACAAACTGAGCCGCGCCTTACGCTACTACTATGACAAAAATATCATGACCAAAGTGCACGGCAAGCGCTACGCCTATAAGTTTGACTTCCATGGCATCGCTCAGGCCCTTCAACCCCACCCCACTGAGTCTAACATGTACAAGTACCCAACCGACCTGCCTTATGTACCCAGCTACCATGCCCACCAGCAGAAGGTCAACTTTGTTTCACCACACCCGCCCCCCATGCCCGTCACTTCCTCCAATTTCTTTGGCCCCACCACCCCATACTGGAGCTCTCCAACGGCAGGAATTTATCCGAATCCAAGTATGCCACGTCATTCCAATTCCCACGTGCCTTCCCACCTAGGCAGTTACTACTAATGATCTTTGCCTCTCGACCCACATGCCAAAACTTGCACTTGGAGAGACAAAACAAATGGAAGCTGGATAAAAAAAACAAGGAAGGATTTTTGTTTGTTTTTGAAGACGCCAGGCAAAATTTGTTCAATGAAGGAAATATTGGATGAAGCTGGGAAAGAAAAGAAAGTGAAAAGAAGAAAGATGGACCAAAATATGGCTGATCCTCTTCAAAATGGAGTACTACTTATTCAAAGGACAAGTGACTTTTTGTTCAATGTTTGTTTTGGGGACTGTGTGCATGTCTCTAAATGTTACTGTGCCTTTCTACAGCCGAAAGCTGCACAATGGACCTTCTACCAAATAAAGACCACGGCTATAGTGTTGAAGTTGGTGAACAACCAAAAAATATGAATCACTGTAAACTCACCCTGTGTGTTAATGCATTTGTGAACAGAGTGTTAATATTTGTTGGATCTAGTCCTTCCATCTCAATGGATTTTATCTAAACCCACCCTTGCTATATGAATTTACCCTAAGTGACAAACTGAGGCAAATCTGGCAACTGGATTAAACAAAAGCATTCACCTGTCGAATATTCTCCTAACTGGAGGACAGGACGGCTGATTGTTTATTAGGAGTTTCTCAGGCTAGCCAGCTCAAGCTAAATGAATGGCCTTTAGCACCCCTCTGTGCTGATGAAAAAGATGATGTTGATGTGAAAGCTTTGTAAGGGATTAATGAAAAGAAACCTGCTTTACATTTTGGATGCCGCTTTAACTAAATGTAAATCCCGTGCAAGTCACACAACTGTCTCACTGTCTGTCAGGAATCCTTCCCCTCACTGGCCAGTAAAAATCCGCTAAATTTCATCTCAGTGTAGACAATATACCTAGTGATTAGTTCACATTAGAATCATTATATTCCTGTATGTATTAAAACTCTTGTCTAGAATCTTGAATCTAGAAATAACTGAATGTGGACATCATACAAAGTACCTCTTCAAAAAGAAAAGAAGTAAATAAATAAGCATTGAAAACAATACAACAAAAAATTAAAACCAGAGATTCGCGAGCGCTGTGCGTTTGTCAGACCTATTTGCTAATATTTTTTCAAGATCAACTAGGCATTAAGCATCTTACTGTATAAATTATGCAGAGCTATTTTCATATGTGACAGTGTTAAAATCATGTTAATACGAGTTGACCTCGGTCAAATGCAAACGTTTTTTATCAGTTACTGAAAGTAGTTTGTACTACGTAGGTGTTTTGTATCTGTACATATGGACGATAAGTTTATGAATGTTTTGTAGTATTTTTCAGAAAATGCTTTTTCTAAAGGCCTTGGTGCATTGCCATGACAATATAAAAGTTATTTTGATATGCATTTTCTATTCTTTAAAAGCAAATGCCTTACCAAAAACCTCATGTTTAGAGACAATCTGTATCACATAAATCAAGGTTTTCCAAAATACTACAATAACTTTTAATGCCAACTGCCTTAAATCCAAACTGCAATACTGGTGAACTTCGTATGTGCAAAAAAAGGATCTTGCAGTGTTTTACAAGTATTGGTTTTGCAAGCTCATGTACAGTAACAATAGGAGAGAAGTAATTAAAAATTCCCAATAGTTCATCTCTTTTAAGGGATCACTTTCAGATATAAAGGAATTCTGCTATTTTATATATGCAATGTATTTTGGATATTAAATTTATGACTATATAAATATATGAAATATTGCAATTAATCTTTTTGTTAATTTTGTTGTTTTTGCAATTTATTAAGTATTGCCTTTTGTAAAAGGGTTTGTTGTATAGGTAAAATGTGACAAAATAAATGTTTTTACATTAAGACGCTCTCCATATAACTTTATTGTGTCTTTATTGTTAAATAAAATACTAGCTCTCTAAACCACTCAACTGACAACTGGCTGATACTCCAAAGTGAAAAATCTGTGATTGTATTAAAACGAAAGCAAGTACATTTCTGCTATCATTTCTGCTATCTGCCACTGTTTTAAAACAAAGAATAAATCACTGACTACGGCTGACATCACTATAACTGATGTTTATAAAATCTTATGGTCTGACCATCATAATTTTTCACTTAATCAAGTACTGATTAATCGTAAACCACAGTCTGTCTGTCTCAGTACCGCAATGACATTCTACATCTGGATGGTATTAATTTATGGATTTTCATCCATTGTTTAGTACGGAAAAGACTGGATGATGCCATGATATTTTATTGAAAAGCAACATATGGACAGTCATGTTTATAAAGACTAAATCAAAACAGTTGTTGTGTTATTCAACGGAACAGACTGAATGAAGGTTTTGTAAACACATTGATAGTCTGAAGGTAAGATGCTTTCAGATAAATCTCTGGGATATTATTTTTTCACACATTTAAAATATTTTAAAAGCTCTTTATTATTTATTTTTTATTGAGTCAGAGGGCCACAGCCTCAACATTTATCTACCACCCAAACTCAATTTAGTGTCTCCACTCATTAGTCCTAAACTTCAAAGCCCAGAGAAGCCCAGAGAAGCCAAGAGCAAAGTGACACAGACCTTTTTCCTTTACGTGTGTGTGATGACACGTTTGAGCAGGGATCCACATTGTGTCCTATTGACTGGAAACCTGGTACAGGGGGTGACAGAGCAATACTAAAATTAAAATGATATAAACAGATATCTTAAATTAATGATATCTATATTGGTATAATATATGTTTATATAATATATGTTTATACTTTATTATCGCCACGTTATAGGGCAATAGCTAAAAAAAGTTTGTCATCCAGACTATGTGGGGAGTTATAGCGTTGTCTTGAGCGCCCCCGTGTGGTAATTTGTTAAACATGTATTACTTGAATTCAGTTTCGCAAAGATACTATAACATGCAAAATAACTCGCCACCAAATGTTTTATTTTTATTACAAAAATATACAAAAATTACATTTACAAATTCAATATTGCAATATTAACAATTAATTTATAAAATGTACATTCATTTACACCATCCCCAAGTGATTTAGACATCATAGCACATTTGCAGAAATACAGACTATTATTGGTTCACTGGTGTTTGAAATCACATTCATATTAACCATTCAAATGAGATTTAAGATTAACTGAAATCAATCTCATATTAATGAACCTTAAGTTGTTCCCACTCCCAATGCAATGACCCTGTAACAAAAGACAGCATTCACAACACTGACAATTCACTTTTTAATCTTTATCTTGCTATTGCAGGGACAAAGTGATGCTAATATTATCTTAGCTTAAGGTTTAAGTAGAGGTCAAACTTTATGATGGGAAAAAATGAGCTCACAGTTACATGCATGTTTAATTAAATAAATAATAAATACATTATTTAAAAAATAAAAGTTCATAATGCAGCAGTGATGCCACTCCAGTTTTGCCTCTTGACTATCAACATCATTTTTCTGACATAATAGCTAAGCTGCAGTATTTCTAAAGTAAAACACTCTGCTCGTCCTTGTGCTTGCCATAAGAAAAAGCGTTTGCTGGTGACATAATGCACCGGAGTCTGTCAATGTCCAGTGCAAGATGGTGACATTGTGGGATGACGACATCATCTCCAAGCAACAGACGCAGTCAATCAAAAGCCAACAGGACCTACATTTTGGTACTTTTGGGTACCCCAATATCAATCACCGTAAAGCCCTGGTTATCAAAGCCATTTATTGAGTGGTGATGGTGCCCTGCCTCGTTGTGGTAGCAGTAGGCACAATGAGCAGTTGGCACAGGTACCACTTTGGTGAAGTTGGAAAAGTCCACCCGGTATTTTCCCTCTTTGCTGCGGGAGATGATAGGGAGGAAGTCATAACCCCACATGATCTCCTGGGGGATGTAAGAAGTCCTAACCTGGCAGGAGGAGCTGGTGGATTCGGCCGTGCCATCAAAGAAAACCACAAGCTCAAACTCTTGCTGATGCAAAGTGTCCACTGCCATTTCAAAGAAAGGACTTGTTTTATCGATCATATGGTATAGGGTCAAAGGGCATACAAAAAACAGGTTGTCTTTGCCAGCGTCCACCATGAAGTCAATGCTGACCTGGTCCATGATGACAGTTTCACCCTCAGGTGTGACCGTTGTCCTCAGCAGCTTGCCATAAATTTGACTGCCGATCATCAGGGTCTTGCGCAGGTTGGCCACGCGTATCTGAAGGCAGAGAGTGCCCTTTTTAGGGCAGATAACTGCAGACTCACTAAACGTTATGGTCTTGGCTCTCTTTTTGGGTAGGGCGATTTTTGTCATAACCACACCACACCAGAAGCAGTTGATTATGGCGCCGATAAGACACTGTATTATGAGGAGCGCAATGGCTCCAGGGCAGAGAGAGGTAATGTATCTGTTACCATAACCAATGGTGCTCTGGGTCTCCAATGAGTAGAGGAAGGCCGTGGTCAGGCAAATGACATTCTCTACGCAGGGCATGTGGCCCTGGGGGGGAGTTTGCCACGTGAGGTCACCGTTATTTCGGGCGATCCAATACCAAACGAGACCGAAGATGAACCAACTAAGAGTAAAAGAAGCCATGAAGTGCAAAACCACAAAACGCCATCGAGTCTCTACAAAGGTGGTCCATATGTCTAGGATGTAGGCAAAGCGGTTTTTGTGCATCACATTGCCATACTCTATGTTGCAGCGGCCATCTTTGGTCACCAGGCGGCTTTTTCGAACCCGCCGTTCTGACATGTATTCTTTCAGCAGCTCTCTCAGGGAGCGAGTCATTTTGAAGGTCTGTCAGTCTGGAGAAAGAATACACAAATATTTTAAGTGTGTAAACGATAAAAATACAGTTAAATCTCTGTTAATAGCACAAGAACTGAGCGAATACTAAAACCAATGCAAAACAAAGCAAACATTTTTGTTGATGATTTTGGTTTTGGGTCAATATCATGATTTTATGTATGTTACACTTTACAATTCATACAAATTGCTTTGAATTAAGTTTAGCAAAGAGAAAGAATAGAAGGTTCCTTTTGGGGCTAATACTTGAATTTGATCAGTATTTGTAGTGCTCTGTATCAA